>VWZX01001345.1:0-251170 GCA_013399015.1 Galbula dea | reverse complement strand
TTATTAAGTTATTTTTGGTATTTGGTTATTTCTATAATTTGGGGGGGTTATATTTTTTCTCTCTTCTTTTCCTTTTCCTTTCCCGGTCCTTTTTTCTTTTCTCTTTCTTTTTTAAAAATCTTTTTTACTTTTTACTTTTTCTATTTTTTCTTTTATTTTTCCTTTTTTTCCCCCCCTTTCCCTTCTTTTTTCCTTTCTTTTTTTCTCTTTTTCCTTTTTTCCCCCCTTTGTTCTTTTTTCTTGTTCTTTTGCCCTTGGCGGTCATATTAAGCGCCGCGACCTTGCCCTTGCCCTTGCCCTTACCCTTACCCTTAACCTTGCCCTTACCCTTACCCTCAACCTTACCCTTACCCTTACCCTTTCCTTGACCCCGACCCTCCCCCGGCGCTGCAGGCTCCCAGCGGAGTCCAGGCTCCCGGTGGTGGCGAAGCTCCGTGCGGACGCATAGCCTCCGTAGCTCCCCAAAGCCACTTGTTCTGTACCCTGTCTCCAGAGGGCTGGGAAGCAGCTCCAACACAGTCCCTCTTGACCGCCTGCCTCCCTACAACCCCGGCTAAGCTGCGCAACCCACCCGGACCCGCCCCAGGAGCCTGCTCTGCAGGAGGAGATGCTGATCACACCAAAGTCATCCCACTGCTCGGGGGGGCTGAGAGAGTCGGGAGAGATGTCAGGGTCCTATCTTTAGTTCTCTGCTCTGCAGATGGACTGTGAGTCAAGTCCTGCCCACGTGGAGTCTAGTGTTCCACGTTTGGAAGCTCTGTGCCATGTAGCCACAAGCACTTGGGGAAGGTGATCTCTGTGTTGGATTTTTTTTCCTATTTTTGCAATAGCAGCTGTTAGCTGGGGCTTGGAGAAGAAAAGAAACAGTGCAGAGCCCTCCCTCCCCTTTAAGGCTACCTGGTATTTTCCCTGGAATTATATTAGGGCAAGTCTAAATGAAGACAAAACTAAAAGTGGGGGGAGAAAGACCCAAAGGTATGAACTAAATAACTTGAATTTGCTGTAACCCCATTATTTTAGAGATGGGAAAGAATTACACGTCAGAGGACATAGTGCCATTCGTTTCTCTGTGTGGAGGAGCAGAGCTGAGATCCAGCTTCTTCTCCAGCATTTATGGAGTCTCTCCTACTGCATAGATTAGGGGATCCCATGTCCCTAGGGATGCACAGACTCCAGAGACCTGGCACAGCAGTCCCAGTGAACTGTGGAAAAGGCAACTTAGAAATAGTGATGGGCAACATCTATAGGCTTCAACCCTTCCCCTTCCCAGGAAGAGAGATCACCTTGGAAGAGGGTTAGGGCTGAAGCTGAGGCACAGAGTGGTTCACCACCACCAAGTTATGTCAGTCTGCTCTGAAGGGTGCAGGGCAGGGATCACAGTAGGTGAATGTTTAAAGGTAGAAGAATGATGACAGTGCCATGCTGCTGACACTGCTCTACACTGCCAATGGAATGGTGCTAAAACTGAAACTAGGCCTAGAGGTAAAGCACACTCTTGAGCTCTGCTCTTTTCCACAGATCACAGACACCTCTTGGGGCATGGGGGGAAGGGGAAATTCCCAAATAAAAGTGTTCTCAGGTCATGCAGAGTGCCCAACCCCTCAAAAACCTGCCACTCAAACCCAAGGAATTTTCTAGCTTTTTTGGTAGTGTCTGAAAATCACTAAATTTTGTCCCAGTCCTGTTGCTTCACATCAGGGTGACAAGAAACCTATTTTTGCACCCACAGAACAATTCAAGGATTTTACTGCATCTGCAGGCTACATTAAACCAAGTTTGAAGATCAAAAGATATGCTATTTTTGTATGGTCTTCTCTGGAACATAGCAGTGTTTGTGGTCCTGGTGGCTGATTTTGTCATCAGCATGTGCAGGAACTGTTATCTCCATCGTGCAGAAGGGAGGCTGCAGAGCAGAGAGCCAGAGTCAAGCTAGAAAACATCCCCTCATTTTTAGAGCAGGTCTAACCCAAATGCCCACAAAGAGACTTGCTGACTCAGGACAACTGTAATCTGGAGATTTAGCTGCAGGTCACTACTGTCTGGTCCCTCTCTCCTGCCTGAGTTTCCTAGTATCATATTTGAGAAGTGTATTTGGTCTCTGCGGTGGCCAGATATTTCCACATCCATCACTACAGGTCATAGTTGGCAACATGGCTCACCTGTGTGAGCCCTGCGTCCCCTGCATACCTGTGATTTCCTAAGGCAAACCAGCCAAACCTGATGGATACCATCTCCCAGAGCCTCCACACACTGAATGCTCAGAAACGAGGACCTTTAAAACTAGAGAGAGTCATGCTGAAGTCCATGGAAAATCTGGGCTGGGGATTTATCAATCAACTCCAGTAACATGGAGGCTGTCCTCTCTGCAGACAAACTGACATGCATTTCCTTCCCTCAGACACTTTCTATTCAGCAAGTGAAAAACCAGAAGATGACTCCAAGCTGACAAAGTAAAGTGCAAAGCAACATGCCTTGGTTCCTAGCTTTTCTTCAAACACCTAAAGATAAAACTGTGACCTAGTCAGGGCTGTCCTGGTACAGGAAAGGCTGCTGAATAATCTGCCCTGCAGAGCCTCAGGGAAGTGCATCCATCTTCAGCCACACTTTCCTCACAGGGAGAAATGATGACTTCTGTTTTTCTCAAGAGCTCTTTACACTTGATCTTTAAACACTGATGGAAGAGTTGCAGTTAGGTTACAGGACATAATCTCACTATAATTTATTACCAAAGGCTTTTTCCTGAACTCCTTTGACCCTGCAACCTCCTTGATGTTAATCTAGTGCAGGGTCATGGCTGAGGAGGGAATGTGGCCCTTCCACTTTCATTCTTCATAGCTGTAATTAATTATCTGCATCATCTTCATCAGTGAGTGCAGTTAAAGGAGGAACAAAAGGGACATCAATCTCTCTAATGAAGAACTGATTTAGATGTTCTTCTATCAGCATTTGGATCTTGCCTATTACCCAAGACCACAGTAAAAGTGAAGTGGGTCACTGAGTCTCCTAGCAGAGACACACACTGAAGCATTCATGTAAATAAATCTATCTGAATATAAAACTTGGTATTCTCACTTGCAGATGCTTCTCTGTTTCCATCTTTCCTACTTCATTGATGACAGGAAGGGATTCCTGAATAGTGACTTCTTTTTACAGTAGCCAAAATATGTGTGATATATTTCCCACTAAAACAAACGGAAAGAGTTCAAATTAACAGATCCTTTTATATGCATAGCAGCAGCCTTTGTTTACAGAACATATAAAAACAAAATTTGTTTCAGGATGAGTAATAACACTTCCTACATGTCACAACTAGATAGGTTAAACTGTTGTTTTGTATAACCTGTTGGAAGAAAGTGTTGGGTATTTTTTTCCATTGTGCAAAATTTCCATCTTAGCTGAATCAAAGCTTTTCAGTCGTTTTTGTTATTTCCCTGAGCAACTGTCCTCCCAAACCACAGGTTTCCCCCAAAAGTATTCCATTTGGCTAAACCTTACAGAAAACCATCCTTTCTCACTATTACTGATTTCTCTACTTGTTTGTTGCTATTTTTATTTATTTCTTACCTTTTAACCCAGGTGCCCTCAATATGCCTGGAGCTCTGACCTCAAGACCCTATGCTACCCAGGAGACACTATGCCAAACAGGAGGTGGCTAAGCCTGCCACACACAAAAGTTATTCTGAAACCCAGTGACAAGGTAAATTTCCAGCTCCAGCTTAACATACAGCCCACCATCACCCTACAAGCATGAAGCCTTACACACTGCTGTGTTCCAGAGGGCACAGCATGCTGAGGACCACAGGCTCTCCTTTGTGCACAGTGTTACCTCTCCCTCACAGCAACTGTGGTGAGCAGAGCAGAGCATGCGGAGGGAAGGAGGCTGAGAAAGCTGTACTTTGGGTGATGTCCACACAGTAATCTGACAGAGATGTTGTGTGGTATTTTTACAGAAGGTTCTTCCCCAATAAAGCCTTGAGAAAACAACCCCCAGATATATTAGGGGGCTATTAAATTGTTCAGTTGGATACATGCAGCCTCTTCTACATGGGGAGCGTGGGACAGGAGTGATGTATCAGCCACCATCCTTAATATTTCATAGGCAAGTATATAAATCATGAGGGGGATGAGTCTGAAAAGTCTTATTCAAGGGCATCACCTTCTGTGTTCTGTTGCTCAAAGGCAGGCTTTGAATAAAGCAATTCTTGGCTCATACAGGATATGATAATTTGCCTCTCTTGCTGTTCTAATACATTATTTCCAGTAGGGCCAGAGCAAGGCTTTTTGGTACAGTTTTCCCATTGCTCATTTTACCCAACTTGCCTCAGGGAAGGACAGTGTTAAGTGGCAATTGCCTCAGCCCACTCCCAGCATTAAAAATTAGTTTCCTAGCTGTATCTACATATTTGCCCACTCTACCAGCATCCCTGGAGAGCAATCCCTCTTCCCTAACCTCTCTGTGGCCCTGATATACCCTATCACAGGAATGAATGAATGAATGAATGATTTTTAAGAGTGCATTTAATTTAAGGGGTACTATTGTAAGGTTAGACCCTTTTAAAATGGCTCTTTCCAGGGGGATAGTTTTTCAAACTCTGAAATAGTCAGATAATGGTGAGAAATGGGTTTATGTAAAGGGAATTTGCAACCCTGGAAAAAAATAGATGCTACACTCCAGCTCTTTACCAGGAGTTATGTATTGATACCTGTATAACCAAGGTCCTTTTCAGGAAAGCTCCTAAGTATGCTCCCACATCTAAATGCTTTTCTGACTAAGGTGCTTTCTTGAATATATGCCAAATCCCTAATTTCCAAAGGGATCATAGAATGGTTTGAAGCGGAAGGGACCTTTAAAGGTCACCTAGTCCAACCCCCCTGCGGTCAACAGGGGCGTCTTTTAACTAGACCAAGCCCATCTTGGGCAGTCTTTTCTGATTCACCTTTCACTTTAAAATGTCAGGATTTGGGAATATTCTCTTTCATTAGGTGGAAGAAATTTTCATCAGTGAGAGCCTGGTGAATTAAGTTGCTTTTCTGCTGAAGTCGTGATGTTAAATCTTTCAATGTCTGTGAAGTGTGAGAGCTCTTTGCAAGGCAGGTGGTAATCGGGGGAAATGTACTGAGAAAGTGAGGAGCAGTGAGGCTGGAGATCTCCTTTGCTTGGAAACTTCACCTACCTGGGGGTGGGATCATAGAGATGTCTGTGGGACAGAAGCAGATGGCTGAGCAGACACTGTCTGTGGCACCTAGCAGAGGAGACAGTACCTAACCGAGTGTGAAGATTGTCCCCATGCCCCTGCAGCACCGTGGGAAGAGCTGTGCCTGAATAGCTTCAGGAAAAGCAGCAAAGGTCTGACAAAAAGCTTGCTAATGGCAATATGCCATTATACAAGGTCTCCTCACCCTCTTACAGGTGGCCCCCAAACCTTGTACAATTCAGGGAATCTTCTCCTTTGAAGGGTCAGACTTATCTTGATCATGACTGGAGGAAATTCTGCTCCCTGAGGGAATAATTAGGAAGCTGAGCTGGTACTCGTGTTTGAACACACTTTCTCTTTACAGTGGCTTTCCTTTGCAGCTTGGAGGGTAAATCTCTGAAAATATTGTCCATATCTCTCTGTAACAGATACTGGAGAGAGCCCTGCCATCTTCCTGTGACTGCTAGGATCAGAAGCAATGAACTGAGGGGTAAGGTGAGGAGCCATCTCATCTGGAAAAAAACCACTTTTTTCTTCCTGTAAAGGTGAGGTCACTTTGGGTCACCATAGAAGCAAGATGCATTGCCATACCCAGATGCAAAATAATGCACTTACCTAGTGTCATGGGTAAAAATTATTCAGTTCATGGCATCTGACATTGTTTTTTTCTAAATAAGGAAGCATGAGTAATCAGAAATCTCCTGGTTTAGTATTGCCATAGAAACAAACCATGTAGGAAGTAAATGAACTGTGTGTACAGAGCTGGGTCAGGTCTTATTGAATCTATAGGAATAAAACTAACAGTGGTGGAAGAGTTCAGGGGACTGAATATCCCAGTCAGCCAAGCATTGAAAAGCACTACATTGTTCACCCTGCCACCATGTGTTTCTTTGTTCTAGATGAAATTAATTCTGTGCATTATCCATGTATGCACATTTGGCTTTGTCTTACAGTAGTGACTAACAGTGAGAGAACAAAAATCAGCACACTTTTCCTGTCAGGCTGTAGGCTTTCTGTGAATGGTTCATAAATGATTTTTCTGTATAAATGGTGAGTTTTTATTAAATATCACTTTTGAAAAGGTATAATCTAACCAGTCACACTTCATCCATTACAGTGGCTAATAAGGAAACTGATGACAAGTGACTAAACCTTTCCCCACAGGACTGAAGAATTTGCATAAGCAACACCTACCTCCACAAGCCACTTTATCTCCCACAAAGACAGAAAAAAATTAAGTTAAATGTTGTATCTGAGGAGCACTCATAAAAGCAAACAAGGAAGAAACACCAGAATCCTGAGCAAATACTGTTGTTGAACTTGAAAAGATCCCTGGTTGTCATTCACATGAAAATATAAATATTCTTACCATTCTAACAGCACAAGAAAGAGGCAAAGAAGAGGTCTGTATCATGACTGCTGATCAGAGTTACAGCATCAGTTTGCCTGAAATCCCAGGCATGCTGTTTATATAGGATGGAAACTTGTGTAGGAGTACTGACAGCACACATAGCAGTGCAGTTAGAGTGATTTCAGTGAGGAAGTGATCATAGCTAAACAGGTAGTAGAGATGCCTGAAGAAAGATGGATTAGTGTGAGATGGTAAAAGCAGTTTGGTTTATATTAGCTGTGAAGGACTTCTTTTTAAATGCTATCACAAATGCAGAAAAGCACAAGTCTGGTGAGTTATAAAGGGCAGATTCCAGAGGTTCTGACCTTGCAGTGCTCTGCTGATGCTAAAAGAGCAGCTTCCCCTATCAGTCATGATAAGAAAACATATCCTGTATCCTTGCCTTGCCCTGTTGCCTCCTTTCTCTTCTGCACACCATGTGCACTGTGCTATGAGTAAGTGCTGTGGGTAGCAGAGCACTTCAGTAGCTTTGGCAACAACCTACTTCAGTTATCATGGACTGTATTTTGCAGTGAGCTGAATATTCTGGCAGCAGTTTAGCAAAGGGCATTCTCCTTGGCATGGGTTTGACTCTGCTTATGGGAGTAGGCAATGGCTTTGCAGAGGGAAGTGCTGGTGTGCTTGGGGGACGCATTTTGTGTGTGTTGGGGAGGGGATACACTGGGTGATCTCTGGCCTGGTCCTGGGGACAGAAGGGTTTTAGCACCTGATGTTCATTAGAAGAGTTTATATTTGTAAATACATTTCCTCATCTGGTTTGGTTTCTTCTAAAATGAATCCATTCTGTGGCTGCTGCACCTGCTGCACAGTGTGAAACAAAGCCCAGTGGGGACACTCAGGTGTGTCCCTGTAATAAAACCCACTTCTGATATGAATGAAAACCTTCCTGTCAGCACATCTACTAACTGGGGCTGCAGTTCCCAGCTTTTATCATCAGCAAAAGATGAGCAGACCTCTGCAAATGAGCCAAGGAGAATCAGCATGCCCCACACCTGCAGTTTCAACAAGAACTGAGTTCACAGAGCTAAGAACTTAATTCCCAAAGTCTTCCTTAAGCTTACTTCAAAAATAATTAGTTGTCTAACATCCTGAAATCAAAGGAGACACCTAAATAACTCCAGGACTTTGTTAATATTTGGCACACATAAGTATACTGGCCTGTATTCTCAAACAGTCTCCAGTTTCTGATGATGATAATGAAGAAAGTCAGATTAGTCTTGTCTCTTAGAACCATCATCCTGGTTTTAATTATTATTTGCAGGCAAAGAAATGCAATTCTTTCATGGTATTGCTTGTTGGACTGGAAGTCTGAAAGAGAGCATTACTGTCCTAGACACAGAATATTCATCATAGATTCAAATGAGGCAGGAACAAAAAAAATTACCGTAGGAAACATTGTTTTTGTTACTGGGATGTGTTGCTTTTGACTTGTAACAAAGGACATTTTCTGCATTGGAGAGTTGTCTGGGAGCAAAGCCAGGAGTAGCAGTGGTAGGAGGAAGAAAAAAGAGAACTATACATATATTTTTGTTACAAATTCTCCAGAAAGTGGCTGCTTGTAATGGTTCAGTTAAACAAATAGTACTCACAATTATCTGCACTGCAGATGCCCTGACACTAATGAGGCTCCATGGAAAGATAGCTATTGATTTTTACTGCTCCATGTGATTTGGGGGAAGTAACTATCAAAAGAACCCCACCCTCATTAATATAGAAAGCTCTCAAATACTCCTCCCTATCCACCACTAATATGCTTTAAAAATTTGCTGTCTACCAAAGTAAGCTTCTTCAGCTTCATGAGTTGCAGAGCAAATATTGTAAGGAGATAAGATTTGTCCTGGCCTGAGTTGCTGTGTTTGGGCTGGAGCAAGTTATCTGTCCTTTGCACACACACACTCAGGCTCCCTTTGCCCCCCTGCTCTCTACATGTTTCAAAGAGACAACCACCCAAGAGAGAAGTGGAGGTCATGTCCAGCACCATCAGGCTGCTCCATGCACCTTGTGATTGGGAGGTGTCACTAGCAGAGCAGCAAGACCCTAAAAGCAAAAATGGGATGGTATTTCACTGCAAGGTTGGGGTAGTCCCCTCTGCAGCTGAGATGTCCCCATGTTCCAAGGGCAGTCATTTGCTAGCCCTGCCAGCATCATGGCTTGCTGCCTTCATGATCCAACAGGCACATATTGGGGCAGCATGAGCTTGTGGCACATCACACTCTGCAATGCTAGGCTCTAGGTCTCTGTTTTTCAGTGCATGCAATGCTGTTATCCACCCATCCCACAAATGCCCAATAGAACTGGAAACCAGCTGAAGGGCTGTTGGCACCTATGCCAACATGAGATGATGAAGGAGGGGGAAACTGTGCAATATCAGAGGCTTGCAGCTTGTTTTCCTTGGGGAGCACCTCTGGCATAGAGCCCTGAAGGCTGATGTCTGCTCCTGGATACATGAAGCATAACTCATGGAGTGTGTGTCCCCCATCAGCTGTGGGTTACAAAGCAGGTAGCAGCTCTGGGTAACACCTACATTCATTTGGCCAGTGGACACCCAGTAAAGGCTGATTTCTTCTGTGCAGCTTCAATGCACTCCTCTCTGTGGTGCAAATCAGCCCTGACTTGGCCACTGCCTGTAGAGAATGAACACTCCTGTGCAGTGATGGATCTCTAGGTTGATTTACATTAGTCACACAATCAGTTCTACCAAAACACTCTATGCCCTTTTCAGTAACTGGAGCTATTCCATGGTAAATTTCAGCTTTTGGCATGGAAGAACTTCAGCTGTACAGATAGGCTGAAAAACCATTAAAAACAGAAAAAAAGAATCTGTTTTTTCCTTTTTTTTTTCCTAGTTCTTACACTTGAAATGATCTATGCCAAGGCAGAACCAGAAATATTTCATTTAGAAGCTTCAAAACATTACTGAAGTTTGAAGAGATGAAAGCAAAAACTGAGCCTGAAACCTTAGCTGAGCCCAGGCTGACCTAAAACTGGCATGTCAGACTGGAGTTTATAGTATTTTCATAAGTTCCACAAGACTTAAAACTCTGAAATGGATGTAATAACTCAATAATGAGTGCATCTTTTTTAATTCATGGAAGTGAAGTTGCAAAAGTGATTTAGATGTTAGTAAAGCACCATCTAAACTGGATTTTGTGCATTCTCCTCTGTGCTAATGAGGCTGCAGTGCTGCTCTCACTATCAGTGTTGCTAACCCTGGCTATTTTGTTGTGTTTCACATCATTAGCTATTTATCATTATGCCATAATATATATAAATGCATGGTGCTTCTGGATCTTATTTCTTTCCCCTATTCACTGCTAGAAGAATGTAACAGCAGAGGAAGAACTGCAAAGGAAGGCATCCACCAGTGCTGCTTCAGTTCAGGGAGTGACAAGACTAGTGCCCTACAGCCAGGAGAAAGGGCAATGAAGGGATATGAGACAGACCTCTATTAACTCCTGAGCAGCCCTGAAAAGGTCATTTGGGAGTGATTGTTTTCTCTTTCCCAGAACAAAGGACTTTGGGGTAAAATATCTGGGTTGTAGGTGGCAGATTGAGAAGAGATGTAAGAACAGATGTGTTCTGGGCACAACAGATATCTAAGTTGTGCATCTCGTTGCCACAGGATCTAAAGGGCTTTAACGGGTTAAAATTGATTGACTATATTAATGGAAATAAAATTCAGGGGCTGCTGAGCACCAAGATAACATCTCAGGCATTCCCTGACCTGCTGTTACAGAGGGCTGGTAAATATATTAAGAGAATGTCAGTACATTACTGCCTATTTTTATATTCTTCCCAAAGTAGGCAATATTTGTTACTGCCAGAGTCAGAATCCTGGGCTAGCTGGACCTTGAATCTGATCCAATGTTTCTGTTCTTGTGATCTTATATTAACTTTCAATGAAAGAGAAAAAAAAGGAGGGGGGGAGATTATTTTAGTACTCAGGGCTTTAAACTTTGAAACCTCTATGTCTTGTTCCCAGACTTGAGTAGAAAGAACTTAAATCTTATGGATATCAAATAAATATAATGAACTTTGAATGATTTGAGATTCCTGAATACCTGGGCTATATTGCACAGTAAACCAGAACTTTGGTATGCCAAAAGAGTCCAAAATAGAACATAGATAATAAACATATTCACAGCTGTTTGAAGTACAATACATTGCACCATTGTTTTGGTGTAATCTCTGATTTTCAGATAAGACTCTGGCAGCATTGTTATAAACCAGTAGTTCTTTCTCCACAGACTTGAACTATCCACTGAGGACCCTTGGCAGTGTTTTACAAATTGTCCAGGACCTCCCTCTGCTAAGTGCCACATCTGTGGGTTTATATCACCAATGGTCACTTCACATGACTCAGATTAAATAATTCCAATTAAAAGATTAAGTATGAGATCTGTTCTCCTGCAATTCTGAATCCAAGGAAGAATCACAGAATGAAGCTGTTAATTTGAGCCACAGTATGCTACTGTGTGTAGTTTTATTTATCCCCTCCTCTTTCATTTGAAGCTCTGATTAATAAGTCCTATTCACAAGGGTCAGAAGGGAGAGAGAAAAAATAAAAGATATTATTCCTCAAAATTATTAGACTGTAGAGGAAGCAGATTTAACCATCTCTTTGATTATGTCCCCTGGCCAGGATGAGATATGGTCTACAGTTCATGGCTCATTCCTCATAGCCAGTGAGGCAGAAATGCAATGTAATGAAAATTGATCTATAGAACATATTCAATTAGTGAAATATGAGCAAAGAAATTACTTCTGAAGAAAGTGAAAATTAAGAGCTTATTCCAGCACAAACAGACAGGCAGACAGGCATCATTTTTTCCTTCAGAAGAGCAGATGGAGTAAGCACTGGTTACATTCACCTAGCAGTATTGTTCATTGCTTCACCTACCTCTAAATCTCACTATAGAGATTCAACTACAGAAACAAGAAAGCAAGGAAGAAAATCCCCAGCTTAAGATTGTGCTTTTTCACTCATTTTCAGAAGATGACATTTTGAAAAAATGAAGAGTGTTTTCAGTGTGAAAGAAGACCTAGTTGCTGGAAAATAGGTCTTCAGCTCTGTATTTTTCCTTCAGCTTCTGTCTGTGTAAGCCAAGACACATCACTGATGTCCTCTTTCTTCCACGTTATTAGTTGTGTGCAGTAATCACCAGAATTCTGTGAGATTGAATGCAAGGAATGCTTTGATTTCCTGTGGGCAACAGATTTATAACAGCATAAAAGTATGTTGGGGAAGTAAATGCATCCCCTCATCTGAAACATGGCTCTTTCACTTGGTCACTTCTCTGTTCTCAGCAAAGTAATAAATGATCTTCCCATCTGGGCAGTCTCACAGGAGGAAAATAGCTTCTGTTGTGTAGGTGAGCGGTGAGCGAACATGGAACAAATCAGGATAAGCAAACACTCAAGGCTAAAGCCATATAGTATTTGAGAGCAGGCATGGATGAAATGTGCTCATATAAAACATTCATAGACTACTTGAAGGCAAATCATAAACAATTTAGTCTAGCTGTGGAGAAACCATGAAGAGAAAAGGGGTTAAATGTTGGGTTGCTTCATTGAAAATAGCTCAAAAATTCATCTGCACTACTTTGTGAAAGAATTTGTTACACACTTTGGGTCTGCTAAGCTATCTCTGGGGATTTCCATTTTCCATGCTACCCTTTTTTCAGCACCTACCTATGCTTGCAGATTTTTGCTATGATTGGTTTCTGTGACTGTATGTTTCTGACACTGTATGATTCTGACAGACTTCTAATTGAAAGCAGCATGACAAACTCTAGGAAGCCCTATCCCCACAGCCCCCTTCTTGCTGCTGCAGAAAGTCAGTCTGTCTGCACAGCCTATTTTTGTGCTGTCCCTGAGCCACAACTGTGCCCTGTACAGTTGTAAATCAGAAGCTAAGGCTGTTAAGGAGCAGCCTCTGGATCCTCCGCCGAGGCTGGCTTAGCCTGTGTGCCTGCCCTGCTCTCCCTGGCACCCTGCCTGCTCCTCTGTGCCCCTGCCCATGGCACAGCCTCACCAGCCTTGCTGTTGGAGACTGCTGAGAGTGGAGACCAGCCCGAGGACATGCAGCAACAGGGAAGGAGATCCCACCTTCACCCCTTTCTGTGGCTTGCAGGCATACATTTGCTCATTTTGCTCCTTTGTACCGAAGATAAGAAGGTTTTGTGTTCCCTGATCCAAAAGTGATGCTAAAAGAGTGAAAAAGCAGCACATAGCAAAAATGTGTGAAGAAATCCTCCATGATGGGAAAGCTCTAGACAACATGAGGCAGGTACAGCTCCTGAAGGGAACTGCTCCTGCTTCATGTCAGGGTGAATTCGGTCCAAAGATCTCAGCCTTGGGCTGATTCTTTCCTTTGTTTCCATGTTCCCATCCAACAAAATCAGCTAGCAGCCAAAGGACTAAAAGGCAGCCTTAGCTGCTTAATTTCTGTGTTTTTACCCCCCCTTCCCTCTCTGAAGAACAGGAGAGACTGCCAAAAACACTAGCAAGCAGCCTTGTGCTGGGGTAGCCCCGTGTGTGATCTCGCAGCCGATCTGCAGCTAGAAGACCAGACACCCTGGGATTTATGGTTTCTGGCAGTGAGATGGCAGTTCATCTTCAGATGCAGTTTGGTGGAAGAGAGTAAAGAGCTAAAAATACTGCAATGGAAAAAAAAACACTGAAAAATAGGTGTAAAATTGTGCACATTTTCAGTCCCAGGATCCTGCAGGAGCATCCAAGGACATACTTTTAATGCAATACCAGCCTGTACACAGCTGAAGAAATCTGGTTGGCACTTCTGTCAGCTCTCTGCTTTTGAGGTGACAGATATTTCTTGTTTTCTGTTTCATGTGCCCATAGGTCTTGAGCTAACATTTGTGGAAGCCAGTGGAGGACTGCTCTGTCTTCAGTCATCCATGAGCCAGACCTAGAGAAACACCAGAGCTGAGATTACCTCACAGCATCTTGTCTTTGGAAACACATAGATATCTGTCAGGTTGTAATTGCCTCTTGCTGAAACAGCAATGGCTGAAAGTGTGCCAGTGTATTAATATACTGTATTATTTGCAGACTTGCACACTGGGCCAAGGTAAACACTCAGTGACTGAGTCACCTCCATGTGAACTTTTCTCTCTTGCTTTGAAATTTCACTTTAGGTTCTCACAGTATCTGCCACCACTGCTGTGTTTTTTTGCTGTGTGCATCAGATTAACCTCCAGCTCTCATTTTCCACAACTAATGCAGTCTCACTGACAAGTGGGAGATCCCACACCTGGCATTACCCATTTGTAGAGGAATGACTAGGAGAGTGCTCTGAGGCCAAAGGAAGTGATGCCAGGCCAACTTTCTGATTTGCTTTTATTCCAAGCCCTTCCATTGATTCTCTTTCACTTTCAGAACTATGGTTGTCTGGGAATTTTGCATGAACTGAAAAGAAGAACAGCAGAATTGTCCTCAGTTTCTGAAGGAAAGATGCTCCAGCTAGATCCTAGCATATGACCATATTCAAAGTGCAGTGATATGCTCTCCTTTGCCACCAGTGGGTTGTGGAGAGCAACTGGGCACATCCTGGCCTTCTTATCAGAATCCCCCTAAATTCTCATAGTAACTTAACCCCAATTTTCATTCACTCTTGGATGAAAGTGTGCACTTTGCAGGTAAGCATGTGGATAGAAAAGTAATATTTTAGCTTCAAAGCCTTTTCTCTCCTTACCTATTTCCCTCACCAGTGACTGTCTGTCACTACATAGAAGGAATACTCCTTTGTACTGTGTGGCCTTGGCAGGTTTTTCTTACTGCTGGTATTCTAATGTAGGACTTGGAATAAAAAGCAGCATTCCAAAACCAGCACACTGCTTAACAACAACAAAAAAATACAGAAAAAGCAAGTGACACTAACAAGATCTTTCCAAAGAAGCTATACATTTGTCTGTCAACTTCATGTGCCAAAAATTCCATTTTTTTTAACCAAAATCTTTACACCTCCTACGAGTTCAGAATGTTACCAGATCTAGAAATGAACAATGAAGGCACCCTCCCCACCACAGATGACTTTGATCTCTGCATCTTATGGAACAGCTAGGACTATATACTAAAGACTGGTACAGCAATCTGAGCAAAAAGTAATTTAAGTTGAAATGGGGAAAAATTAAAACTTGGTTCAGTGAAAGAATATCTCTGAAAAATCAAAGCCACAATTTCCTTCAACTGCATGTCTAGAACTAGTGAAAGCTTTGCACCCCTACTTCTTTACCTGTGAAACAGAGCTAATGCTGCTGGTTCATCTCTGTAGGGTACATCATGCACTACCAAGTGCCAAGGATAGGTTCAGATATAGCAGTTCCTAAAGATTAATCTATACATCCATTTAAAGACATGCTAGCTTTCCCAGAGGCAGCCACTGGCATGAGAAATGCTTTTATTAGAAAGCTAAACTAGTAATGCAAACAACAAAAAAACCACCTAAAAAGGGAACCCCCTTCCTAGTCTATGAACTAATAGTGTTTTGTTGCATCATTTGAATGTAAATCTGTCAGTGCTCAGGGGACATGACCTCTAAACCAAAGGGAAGAGGTAACTCCCAGGTTTTGCCAAACTCACTCCTCACAAAATGCAGGCTAGGGAGGCCAGAAAGAGCTCTCTCAAAAAAAAAATCACTATTCCCAAACTTTATTCTCATGGATCTGCCTTTATTTATTTTTTCCCCACAGGAATAGAAAGTGAATGGCTGCCCAGCAGGAAGGAAAAGCTCTGCTCTCTTTTCTTCTCCTGCTTGTTGAATGTCCCATTTACACACATTTCAGACTAATGCTGGGGGAGGATGGTTTTCTTTGCTAATTTTCCTCCCCAGGGTGGGTAATGATTTCTCAGAGCTAATATGTCCTGACAGATGCAGTCATACTAGAGCTTGCACTCTACATCTTTGTTGGGCAGTCGGGGTCATGGTTTGGAAAGCTGATCTCTTAATCATTTTATCTGATGGATGTCGCCTACTACAAATTGACAGTTGTTGGAGGTATGGATATTGACCTCTTCTGTTCTCACTGATGCAGGAGACAGATTTTCTGTGAGGCTCAGTCAGCCAGAGAGCAGGGTGGATGTGGCTGCATAGCTGTTTGACAATTGTCTTGCAGATATAAAACTGCATTTGAAGAGTTTTGGTGCTTTGGTAGTTGGCAGACCCCAAAGCTCTGCATGGCAGAGGTCCCATGTAGTATTGCATGTTACACCTTCTGTGAGACTTTGAACCTTATGAGCAGCAGATCACAGGCAGGGGTTTACCAGCCAACACTCTCAGCAGATGTAGAGCTCTAACAGATCAGAGGAGGTGACAAGAAATAAAAAGCCAACATTTTCCCAGAATCCAAGTGTTCCTTTTAAGTGAAATTATTCTCTATAGTTTAAATATATGTTAGTCTTTACATTTAAGTATTAATGTTATTAAAACCAACCTAGAAGATGTTCTAGGAGCAAGTCAGGAGCTAGAAAAAGCATCTCTCATCTCTTGGATCTTGCTGTATTACATGCCATGTTTAGCTTGTGAATTGACTGTTCAAAGCTGAGAGCATTTGCTGACCAAAAGAGAAAAAGCAGAAGGGGAAAGACAGGAATGTAAAAGGCTATGTTTTCTTCATGTCAGAAACTGAGAGATGTCAAAACACTGGCTGTGTCTTACAGGAATCACACCTTCCCTTTTTCTCTCTTTGCCAGTTCAGTTTTACTGGGAGGGCTTTCCCACTGTTGGGGGCACAGTGGAGCTCCCTTGCTCTCTGGGATGCTGGCCCAGGAGCTATGCAAGAGCTTTGAAGGCAGAAGTGTCCTAGGAAAGGACACACAACAGGGCTGTGATTCTGTGTGTGATCATCCCAATGCACAAACAGCCAGGAAAGAAGATTTACAGGGAAGGAGGATCTAAAAAGATACGTGGATGTGGCAAGATTTTTATGATATGTTAGCCTGAATGGCTCCACATATGTGGAATTTCACCTGGCATTCATGGACTTTTATATAAAAATTATAGTAGTATAGTATAGTAGTATTTAGTGCAGATCAGAAAGGAGAAGACAAGCCCTGAGCTGTGGCCCCAAGGTTAATGATGCAGTTGGAGCTCATAGGCTCCAACCTGCACTGTTGTCTGCACTCTACCCTCCCTTTTTAGAAGTGTGGAAATAGTAGAAACAGTGTCTGGAAAGACAAGCCAGAAATACATCATTTACATTGCCATAGTAAATTAATACCAGGAGGTATTTTCCCCTCACAAATAGGCCTCAGAGATTAATCTAACTAATTACTTTTGGCTATACAAACTGACCCTTTGGTCTCCAAGTCACCACAGCAGAGAGATGACTGAGTGCAAAGGGTGAAATAAATGGAGCTGCATCAAGGGAGTAAAGCTAGACTACACACTGAGCCTGGGATTGGGCTTGAGGTCATCTCTCAGGACCCATAATGATGGGGTGCAGGTGGTATCTAGGCTCCCTCATGAACACTCAGGGGAATGAAGCCTTAAAACAGTTGCAACAGCAGCTGATACAGCAAGGCATGTCACAGTGCTCTCCCCTGATAAAAAATGCTCTTCAAAGCATACAAGTGGCTAAAGCATTTCTACTGTAATTCCACAAGAAATACAGAAATCATTGCTTTGAATAGTTAAAATTGTAGGCTGGCTGAGGAAAATGACTAACTTGAAATAGTCAAAAGCAGAGTGGCTGCTTCAATGGCTTCACCTCTTACTTCTTATTCTGGGGAAAGAGGATTTGGGGCAGTGACAAATTATTAGTAGGCACAGGGCACCCACATTACCCTTGCTAAAAATACCCTGGGAGCAGGTCTCAAGAGACAGAAACATCAGGCTTTGGGGCTGTTTGGCTAAATTCAGTTTGATAAGAGACCTGGAGGCTTTTCTGCTCACCCTGTTGTACTGGTTTAAAAGTAAACCGGCAGGAGAAATGAACCCAATACAAGAGAGATTATAAGTCAGAGTTACAATTTGATAAAAAGAAAAGAAAATATTACAATAAATGCAATGATACAACAAGAAATTGGTTTTAACCCATAAAACCCAGAATTATAACCCAGCACCCTGGGGCACGAAAAGAATGGTGTTTGTTAGCCCCCTGTGCTAATCCCCAGGTGGTCCCCCTGAGTCCAAAGTAAAACCAAAGGAGAAAACCTGTTGGTTGCAGATGATGGTCACAGTCTGGTTGAGAGTAGGGGCTGCAGTCCTGTCAAGGTTCTGGTCCTCCTCAGGATCTGACAAGTGGTTCAGAAGTCCCCAAACCCCAAGATTCTACACCCCCTGGCTCAGGTGGTGATGCCCACTACCTGTCCCAGGGTGGGGAGCTCCACAACAGGTGATCTAACTCTGTGTGTCATGGGATATTTGGGAATCGCTGGTGGCCCATTAGCAGACATGACCCCTCGGGCTGGGTATGAAGGTGCCAACGGCTCCCAGGAGGGGAGTTATCACACCTCCTATCTCACAGGCTTCTTTAACACCCAGCTTATAGCCTGAAGGGTGAGGTGTGCCCTGAGCAGCTGCTGCACTGTTAAGAGTTCCTTAGAAATGACACAGAGGGCACAGAACACACAGCTTTGGTCATACCCACACAGTGATAAACTGGTCCCGGCTGCTGAACTAGGACACCTGTCCACCAAGACTCACGATTCTGTGCTCAGAGGAGAGGTGGCTGAAATAAAACAATTTACTTATGCATAACTTAAAGTTTTACTCCCTCACTCACCAACTGGTGTGTTATTCCACAGCAGTGGATAAAGGAACTTTGAAAGTCCTGATGGGTGTCCAGACAAAATAACAAGCAGGTTTAGCAAGTGCACAGCAACAGCTTCACCAGGGTTAATGTAGCTATCAACAGACTGGAATAATGCTGTCAGCATGTTACCTTGTGTTTGTTAACATCCCCCAGCACTGTCCAGTCTCCTGAAATCCCCCTCTCCAGCAGCAATGTGTTTGCAGAACACTCACCAGTTTGCTATTTGCTTGACTTGAACAGTTCCTCAGGAAACAGACAATCTTTGACTTTGCTCCAGGTTGCAGTGCATGGTGTATGTACAGCTCCACACCTTGCTTTCCAAGGGATGGAGAGCCAGGAGAAGGATGGATGTAAGTGCAAAGGGAGGAGGCATCTGCCCTGCCTTCTCAGATGGGTTGTCCAGGGGAGCAGCCAGAGCTGCTACAATTAATGTATTCTGGCTGTTATTTTCTGCAATTTCTGCTCCAGCTTCATTTCTGTCCTCCAGTAATTATAAATAGAAACTGACAGAAAAGAACACATTTGACAGCAAATTGATTTTGTTAATTAGAGTTTTCTCTTTAAAGTTGAAATAAATCTGGAAAGCAGAAGGCACATGAGTGTCCTCCCATCATCCCCCCTGGAATGTGAACATGTGCACACACCCCCTCTTCTCCTTCCCTGCCTGAGTCTGATGCCTGTGGAGTTTTGGATGCATTGGACAGATTCAAACACACTTTATTTTAAAATGCAATATATAATGTAATTGTAAGGCTCTCACTTTAGAATGAGTTAATGGTACTTCCTTCAACACTGTCTGTGTGTTCTTTCATCCCTTTTAGCTATGCCAATGTCTCTCTGAAAAGAAAAATTTCTCTTGCAATTCCTTTTTATCTGAATCCATTCTTAATCTAGAAAATAATTAAATAAAGAATTAAAAATATTTTTTTAAAAGCCATGATTTTTTCATTCTAGAACTGTGGATGAAATTGGACAAAAAATATATATGTCATTAAATAGATTTTAATGGTGACCATCCATGAAAAATGTTCTAAAGTGGTCTTGTGGCTCTTTGCAATCACCCCTTCTGGTGCATTTTAAAAGCTTGTATGCAATTTTTTGAAGAAGAAAAAGCTATTTCCAAGGTTTTTTCCTCCCTGTGACCTCAGAACAGTGGTGAAGCCAGATCTTTTCTCCTCTGGTTTTGCAGGTGTTGATCAGCTGTCCCAGGTGAGAATAAGTGCTGTGGTTTATAAACTTACACCCAATTTATAATAAAATGTTCAGTTATCACTGCATTATATGAAGTATTTGAACAAAGAGCTTTTCCACATTTGCACCCATGCTCTTTTACAGTTTTGTGCTGGAAGGCACTGTAAGCTTGGACAAGTTTGCATTCTCAGCCCCAAGAATTTACAGGCTGCCTGGAAACTCCTCTCCCTCTTCATTGCTTAGTCTTGAGACTTGTCAGGAGCTGTAATTTCTCCAGCTTTCCAGACACCCAAATTATTGAGGTTAGACAAGAGGTAAGTGTCTTATGCAGAAAACAGAGACATTCTTGAGGAAGAACAACTTCAAAGTCAGGGAAGCCAAGGCCTTCACTGAACCATAGAGAGAGCAAAAGGCATGGGAAGAAACAATTAATCTTTTGTGTTTTTTGGAAGTCACAGTCCATGTCTTCCTGAACTTCAGCATTAAGTTAAACTGCAGGATGGAGAAGGCAGTAGACCCTGCTGTGGGGAGGAAAGTTGGGACAGGACCAGGTTTCTGAGAGCCAGGGTGGAAAATGTCCTTTTAGAAGGCTCATAGAGGTGCATTTCAAGCAGATATCTAGCCTGGAGCCAGAGCCAGCACAGGGACACAAGCACATCAGGCCTTCTGTTTGCTGGGAGGAAGTAAGATTGGCCACAGAGGATTGGGATTGCTGTCTCTGGGGGTGAGGAGGCAACTCCAGCCCTACCATGCCCCACTGGTGAGGCACACCAGGCCAACAAACAGGTTGTGTGGATTGACTGTGGTCTGGAGAAGGACATCATGCAGCAGGGATGGGCCCATGCTTGGAGATGTTGGAAAAAGCTTGCTAGGTTAGGAGCATGAAGGAGGAGAGGAAATGCAGCAATGGCAGAAAGAATGACACTTTTCAGCCATAAATTTAAAATATAAGCCAACAGTGGGCTTTTGGGTATGACTTTAACCTTAAGGACAATGTTTTAAACATTCATGATGTCTTAATCTACTGTTTGCCCACAAAAAATCTCAAGGAAATGCTCCTAAACCATTACAAAGTGATTTTTATTCTTCCTGGGTCTAATTGACCACTGCTCATTAGTTTCCCTGTTTCCACCAAAGGCCTGAAGGGCCACAGAGCAAACCATGGGACCAAGAGTTCACACCAAGCTGTATAGAGATAGCTAGGGCTGCAGGGTGGAAGAAAGGGTGGCTGAAATCCTGCTGCATGCCAGTAACTTGGCTCTCATTGCAGCAGGGTTGTTGTCTCTGCACAGAGTGAAAAGAGCTATTCAAAATCTCAAGCCTGATGTCATGCCAAAGAATCTGTGCTTGTTATGTTTTTTGCTTGTCATGAAAAACACGACATGACTCTTCCATTCCTACAGTTATTTTCTCCAGGAAGGTCCTCATCTGCCATAAATAAACCCCAACCTTTTGAGCTTACTCCACTGCATGTTTATTTTTCTGGAATTCTTCTAGCTTTACGACTTGGCTACTTAATGTCTTCTTTACTACAGGAAAAAGCCAGGAGACAGCTGTTAGTGGAAGTGCAGCAGACTTTTTCAGAAGGCAGATGTGACTACTGTAAAGAAATACTTTGATGATCCTGTCTTTATGCACTTTTCCACAGCTATGTGAATGACTTTTGCATTTGCTCTCTCTAACTCCCATGGCTGCAGGTTTGCACTTTTAAAAATCAACTGTTTTTTTTTCCCTGTTCCACATATGTTGGATGTTACAGTTTAGATTCTTTAGAAATGTAAGGAAAAGCTGAAAATTTCTCCATATTCTACAACCCAACAAACTACCATATTGGTCATGATCCATGCTTCCAAAGTAAGAGCTTTGGAAAGTGGATAATGGATCTGACCAGTATTATTCTATGAGGACTGGATTTTTTTTCAGTCCTTATTATGTCACATAATGTAAATAATGTCAGTAGAGTATAAACAGTGTTAATTTCAACTAAGATAGAAACTTTAACCTCTATTGATAGCTGCAACCACTAATGTAAAGATGACTACATCTCCAATAGGTCCATGCTCTGATTTCCAAGACACTTACCCATTCCCCCATAGTTTGAAGGTACATAGGTTCTTGTAATGTGAAAGAGAAGAATATAAATGAAGTCTTAGCTGTGACAGAGATTACTTCTTGCATGATTATATTGTATCTACTATACTTAGCAACAGATCTTCATGGATTGTAGGTTTTATGAGATTTCAGACCTTGCCTGACTTTGACTTCAAGCAGCAGATACAGAAGGGAAGGCATTGGAGGCAGTGAGGTATTTTCACAATGTGATTTCATTTATGAACACTGCCAACTTTCTGCTGAAAACAAGTGCTTCCAGAATAACAATTTTACAGCTTTACAGGGGAAAGAAAATCACACTTTTAATCACTGTTGGGTTTTTAAGACCTCTTCTAGAACTGTATTGTATGAGGAAAACTTAATCTTCAAAAACCTGTCTACTCTGTCAAAAATACTTCATGTACCTGCAATTTATTTAAGCTAATGTAGCCAGCAACAGAATGTGGTTATAACAAGGTGGAATCTCTTTAAAAAATAAAGGGATTCTGCTCTGAGGCTTTGCTCCTGCTAATAATTTCCAAATTAAATTTACATAACAATTTTTCTTTTCAGACTGCTGGTCCAACAAATCAAGCTGCAACCCTTCTGGTTAAGCTTTGTTCTGTGAGTATTCTGGAACAGTAATTTAGTTGTCAGTTTTGAGGCTGTGGGAGCATAATTAAGTTTATGCAGCTAAAGACACATCCTCATGCCTCTGCTGGAAATTAGATGAAGTCCTAGGTTGGGCTAAATTTGCCAGAATTCAGATGAGAAATTCCAGAGCAAGTTTGAATCTCTCTGTAGACATACCATATAGTGAAAATGGGTTTGAGTTACAGCTCTGGTGTTGCTAAATGGTAATGAAATGCATTGGTAGGTCATAAAGAATAAATATTTTCATTCCTATTATGCCCTTCAAGAAAACTTCTTTCCTGATCAGGGAAGCTGCTCTAGTGCTGCCTCAGTCAGATGAGGCTAAGGGGCAAGCACCTCTTGCTGACTCTCCAAACACCTGTTACCTAGTCACATCTTAGAGGTAAATTAGCTAGAGGCCCACCAGTCATATCTACTGATAATTCATGTTAGCAGGTGAACGTTGCTGTTTTCTTGGGGCTTTTTTATACCTTTTTTCATGTATTTTTCCTCTTAGTCTGGAGCATCCTGTCTCTGTGTTCCCCATGGTAGGGCTCTGACTTCCACCGCAGCATCTGCACACGGGGAATACAAAACCAAGGCTAGAGGTTTGTGTGGCTTCTGTGCAGTAAAATCAGAGATCTCACACCAAGGACATTTCACAAAAGCAGAGCAGGTGCTTGAGCTGTGAGCAAAGGAAAAGCAATTCCTTGGGAATGGATGGGTACCACTTCAGGCAGGACATGGTCAGCATTGCCTTGGGAGGCTGGCACGAGGATGTCTGCAGCTCAGCTTTCACTTTTATCTAGTGAGACTCATCCTCTTGTGTGGTGAACATAAGAACAACCTGCTCCATGCAAACTGGATGGGATAACCTCTTACTGCATCTGACTCACTCCCTGCAGTCTGGGCTGCCACTTCTCATTTAGCATAACAAGAGCAAACTCACTGGTGTACGTGTGCATACATCTGTCCATGCCAGGGGTTATTCAGGGCTAAGTGTATAAAGCTGGCTGAAGAGAGTGAGGGAAAGGCTTCTGCAGGCTGTCTCTATATATGCAGGACATCAATGTGTCCAAATGAGCACAACAAAGTAAATATAGCAAACCACATTTGAGTCCTCTTCTCTTCTGCATCCTTAAAAGAGCTTGTTTATTCTCTAGCTCATAACTCCTAGAAACAAGCCTCTGAATTTTAGATGTAGATACCTAGGCAACAGGGTATGACGCAGATAGCAAAACTCAAGCCTTGCCTTTCCCAGGGTTTTTTTTAATGTGTTGGTTTAAGCTATATTGGCCAAATTCTATATTCAGAGGTGAGAATGTAAATATTATTACTGCACAGATACTCTACAGTGAAGGATATGGGAGAGGCTTGACACAAGAGTGCTTGCTCTTTGAATTATCACACAACTTGGTGTGAACACTCACCCTAGAATCAGGCTAGCTCATGTTTCCTGGACTAGGCCACTAGCTTCTCTGTCTCATCTGTTAGGTCACTGAAGACATGAACATTATTCCCATCTTGGAAAAGATTTCAGCTGCCAGAGAAAACACCCCCATGGTTATTCATCACATTTTATTAAAGGCTTGACCAGATGCAGTCTTGTTATTAACTTGAGAGAGCTATTAGGGCAGATTTCTGCCTGCTGTACCTCAGCTGTACCTAATGGCCCAGCCATGACAGGAGCAAGCCCACTGTGTCCTCCCAGCAAGAAAACCACCTGCCACACGGCAGTGTGAGCCGAGCAGATGAGACGTATCCCTCCCAGCAGTGCAACATGTAAGGGGAATAAAGAACTGCTTCCTAAGGACAGCAGAAGCTGGCCACTGAATAGCTACTTAACCAGTGATCTAGTTTTCATTTGGTTTGAGTCCTCCAGGTTTTCTCCCTTTAGGCTGAGTGATGAATCCCCAACTAAACATGAGAAGATTTAATTTTTCTGCTTCCAGGCATCATCACCCTTGGTAGCCCTAACTTGCAGCCATCTCAGTTAATTTTTCTGTTGATTATTGCTTTGCCAGACAACCAATCAATGCTAGAGCTGTGCAGACTTTATATAATCTCTCTAAAACCAGTGAGCAGGTGTCTTTCTGCATGTATTTCTCACAACTGTGACCTTAGGAGAGTGCTCTTCGTTCCTCCTCCTTGCATTTATACATGAAGTCAATTAATTTGTGAGCTTAGATCCAAACCGTAGCAGAAAATGTGTTTCTGGTGAAGTGTTCTCCAATAAGCATGTGACTCAGAGCAAGCAATGAGAGGATTCCCTGGAAGTAGCACTCCTTCAAGTACTAATTACCATCTGCAATAGCTCCAGTACCAGCCTTTCAGCCGAAACAAACAGGGCTGGAGCCATTCGGTCTGCCGGGGACTGGAGACTGCGAGAGGCTCTGGGCGAAGGAGCTGAGAGGACGCAGTTAACAGGTAGCATATGTAAAACCAGCTCTGGAGAACACACAGTGCCACTGAAAAACACTAACATACTACTTTGGCATTTTGTAGAGAGGGCAATGGGGTGGCTTTTCAGAGCTGAGGTCTGTTGAGGGGTTTCTAAGTTTAGTTGCATCTACATAACATATATGGTGATAAAAGCTGCTTCTTAAAGAGCCTTTAAACTCTTGCTTTTTTTCCTGAAGGCATAAAGGAGGTGTAGAGACAAAAGCATAAATCTGCAAGGCTTGCTAAGTATCTGATTCCTACTGACAGAAGCAGTGTATCACTGGGGGGTTAAGGCTACTGTAGGTGGCCTTAAAAAACAACAAAGAAAAACCAAACCACAACAAATCCCCCCGCCCCCCCCAAATACTAAAAAAACCCCCCCAAACCAAACCACAAACCCAACAACAACCCCCAAAATAAACATACATAAAAGAATGTAATTGGACTAGGCAAGAGGAAGAGGTGCAGGAGGATAGTAACCCCGCAGGGCAGGGGAGTACAGCGAAACCAGAGGAGAGTTTTGCATGTCCAAAATAATCTTTTTGACCTGAGTGAGGGATTCTCCCCAGGAGAAACTGCAGTCTGGGACTCACTGTATCCCCGGTGAGAAGTGGGACAGGAGGGTGGACAGAGATAATCACTGAGGGTGAGAGATGTGCTTCCCAGGTGAGGAGCAGCCTTCGCTCCATGAAGCAGTGCCCAACAGCTTTTGGGGAGGTTTTGGGCAAATCCTTCTTCACTCTAGTGTGAGACTGAGATGCCGGTTAAAAAAATAAGGACAAAGGTTTGTGCAGGTGAGGAGCAGCCTCCCCATCCTGTCATCACACTGATCATACCCGTGGTGGAGGGAGGTGGAGCAGGGAGGATTTGTGCCCTGGGCTGGGGTGAAGGGAAATGTGCAGAGATCTGGTGGCTGCAAAGATCAAAGGCTGAGAAACATAGGAACACACACTCACATCCCCAGGCTGGAAACACCTTTGACCCATATTTTTTTTAGACAGGAATGTGCCAAGAGGCAGGTACTGTCAACCTAGCAGTAAGAAGAAAATCACTCAAAAGATATGCACTTGGGAGGTGCCTCTGTTCTGAAAGAAGAGTCAGGCTGCACACAGTGCTGGGCTGTAACCAGCAAAGGAGGAGAAATGGTAACTGGGAGGCCTTTATGGCTGACACTTAGCATGACAAGCAGCAGGCCTAACACATCTGCCATCTGGCCACTGCTGAACCTTATGTAAAAACCGAAAGCCATGAGGAAATTAATTTGCTAGTGGTAAATTATGTTGTATTAAATAGTGAACTGCATTCTGCAGTGTCGCATACTGATGACAAAATGCACTGTGGCCTCCTCCTTTTCCTTCCAAGGTGCAGAAAAACAACTATTCTTTCACATTGCCTGTATTTTTAGTTTTTATTATCTCCAGGTTTCCATGATGTGGCTGCGTGATTGTCCTGCTCCCTGGGACCATCCCCCAGCCATGCCCTGGGAGGTCACTTCCCCTAAACATCTTTTCTAGAAAGCTCCAGGCCCTCAGAAAGGCTTATTCCATCCTGGGACCTGTTCATCACTGGCTTGTACCTCTCTTGGGGAAGGAGAAGGTGAGAGGCACAGCCAGGTTCTGCTGCTTTGCCTTTTGTAGCCACAGGCAGGTCAGTGCTGAGCAGGCAGTGTGGGACAGCTGTCCTGAGCCAGAGACAACTCAACCGGTGGCAGTCACTCAGGAGAAAGCAGAGGGGGATCCTTAATCTGGGGATTATCTGGGGTATTAGACAGGATGATCCTGAAGCATATAAAATTCTTCAAGGCATTTTTTCATCATGGAACAATAGAGGAGATTTCTCTTCCCATCCCACTCAGCCTATTTCTGTGATAGACTTAGCTTTGTACTCCTGCCATAGTCTCTTCAAAGGTTTCACCCAGAACTAAGGGCTGCTTGCAAGGGAATATGGAACTTCTGAGGAACAGACCTCCTAAAGGAACTTTGGAAGAGTGGCCACAGATCCATGTGCTGCTGAAGGAAACTCCCAGGTGCTTTTAGAAATGTCCAGATGCTTTCAGCCACCTACTTCAGTGCTGATGCAGCCGAGATGCCAACTTCCCATCTAAAGAGCACTTATATTTTATTTGGAAAATCTTATTATTTTTATATTATTGTTTCAATTTTAGTATTTTTATTTTATTTCCTTCTGCAAATGAAATGGATTTATTTCTTCTGTGTGAGTCTATTTTCCTTGTGGGGAGCAGAAAGTATCCTGGGTAACCAAAAGGTGAAGAGGAAAACAGCCTTTGCCTATAAATTAGTTTTCACTGGCTCCTTTGCTCCCCAAGAGCCACAGGCTGATTGTGGGTTAGGAAGAAATAATGCAATTTGGGATTATGCATGGATAAAACAGAGTTATCCTCATGAGCTGATGATATGTCATCATACATTACATTCCTGCGGATATGAATTTGGACTGGGATTGTGGAGGTCAAGATCAGCAGATCTGGCAAATGATTTACAGTGTAAAAGGATCATCTTTATTGAAGAACATCACCATGTGGACAGGGGAATTAGGGCAAATAAGCCCTGGTGATTTATAGGTTAGCACAGCAGTCAACATTGAAGGAGGAGGCAGCAGACAGGGTTTTATCGGCTTCCCAAGATACTGGGATATGTGGGAAGTAGATAGAGGATAGTTTTGGTATGCTGCTACTGCTTTCCTTCCAACAGATCCCACCCCAGTGTAATTAATTGGCCAGTTAGCAGTGTTGTGTGTACAGCCAGGGACTTGCTCTGTGATGGCTGCAGAGCTTCTGCTGGAAAGGGCTCTGCCACCATGGGTCAGCAGCACACCCTCAACAAGCTGCCTTATGGAGGACCACCAGCACCCCAGCCAAAAAAGCACAGACAGGCATTGCCTCCTGAGTGTCTCTGCCATGCTTGGAGGTACTTCATCAGGACACAAGCTTGTTGCTTTAAGTAAGAGCTCTTGCTTTGCAACTCCATGCTCTTTTAGGTTAGCAACCAGTTGTAATTATGAGCATATGATAGGGAAAGACAGAGGCATAACTGGAAAAACAAAGGCTTCACGTCCTTCTACAACAAGGTGACGTGATTGTGTATGGTAAAACCATCAAAATGCATCTCTTCCAATGTTTTGCTCCTTCTCAGGACAGAGACAAGCAGACTGGGTGAAAAAAAATACACTATTGCAGAGAGTTTAGGTTCCTGGGAACCAGAGTCTCCTCACAGGTCAGTACCAGGCACCTTATCAGGCCTCTTGATGTTTCTGCTTACGGTGATTTTTATTGTTGTTAAGTGGAAGCAGAGAGATATGTTTTACAGACAGGGGAACTGCATTTTCAGGTTGTGAAACTGCTGAAGATACAGAGAATTAAAAAGAAGAAAGAAGAACCTACCTGGGTCACTGAAAGCAGGTGCTGCTCGGTACCATGCTCAAAGCACTGGGAAAGCAGTGGAAGGAGTTCTCTCACACAGAGGTGGAGGTGACAGCACGGGTGAACCAATGACTGCTTGCTGCACCACAGGAAATGTTGTCCTTCCCTACTGAAAAAAAACCCCTCATTGCTTGGGCTGCATGGAACAGGATTTCCAAAACCAAAATAAGCCACAAACGTGATGCTCCATAAATTACTTTTAAAAATCTTTTTAATGAAGAAATAATTCCATTCCAAAATATAGACACACAATTAAATAGTTTAATCACTTCAAAATATAACATGTCCCCAGTAGGTTCCAACACACACACACACAAAACAATACTTAACAGCAATACAAAAACCCCATACAATAGCAGTTCTGTTACAATACCAATGAATATCGTGACATCTTTAGTGTCTCTGTATCTGTCTCAAGTGGTGTCAAGTACAGTAGTTTTAAAAATGTCTTACAGTTAATAGCCTCAAGATGTAACTCTTCATACTTCTATTTTTTTTGGTTCAAAGGTAAAAATGCCCTTTGTCTTCAGGACACAGTGGAGTGCTTGTTGTTCACAGCTCCGTCTGCGGAATTGAACCAAGGTGGTTACAGCAACCCAAGGTTGCAATATTTACAAGATCTATCTACAGTAATTGCCAAGAACCAATGAGGATGGGAGAAGATGACTGAAAATAAAGGTGGACACACATGATAAATTATGATGCAACAGTTTGGCTCATGCATATAAGAAAATACATATTATATCACAACAAAGGCCACACACCTTTTTTATGCAGTTTAAACATTACTACTTACAGACAACCCATTCTCCACCTTCGCTTTGGACATTCAAGGACCCTATACATCTTCACATCCCTGTCTCCTGATTCCAAACCACTGTTTTCCCTCCAGTGACAGTAAAACCACCCAGAGTTTTGACTGTTGTGGTGGGCCACTGGTAGTTAGGAAAAGGCCCATGCCAGGGACCTCTTCTGTAACTCTGTTTTAATGACCACTAACCACAACCAAAATAATACTCAACAAGTAGACAAAGACCAGCTGGGTGAAAACACAGCCAGCTTAACAGTTGGAAAAATGCTTAAAATAGATATTTGGAGAGCCAAGTAAGAGGTGCTTCATCTCAGAGCTCCAGGGCATAAGTGACCCAGACCTCTGCTGGGGATCATCTTGTTGACACCAGCCTGAGAGAAAGGCGCTTGATCTGTCAACGTTTTTCCTCACTCCTAGTCCAGAAGCCCTTGCAATGGATTTATTCTATTGCATCTATTTTAAGCATAGTGATAATGAGCACACAGACATTAAGATGATGGGAGGGATCTATTACTCTGGGTACAGTTACACATGACATGGGTTGAATTAGTCAGCCACTGCATGTAGCTGTGTTCTAGCTTGTTTTATCTCTGTTCAGGAAATGCTTGCCTGGAATCCTGAGCTGACAGCAACATCTACAGCTTCACTGGAGTAGCTTTAAATGTGGAGTGCTAGGCACTAGTGGAGGCTCACCCATTCCTGAGAGGAGGTTGGAGGAGAGGGCATCAGAGGATATGGTGCCTGCCTTGCCAGGACAGCACATACCCCAGGAGCAAAGACCAGTGATTGCAAAAACTAAAAGCCTACCATGAAGATATCTGGATGCCTTAGTATGCATTTGGAGGTCTGAGACCAAGCCCAGACACGCAAGGAGCTGTGGACAAGAGATCTGCATATGCAATAATACAATATGAAACTGGAAAATGGCAGCAGCTCTTTCATACAGATATTAATCCCCTAACACATAGTGCCCAGGGAAGCAGCCACAAGCCTGGAGAGGGCATGCAAACAAGTGGACTTACTGGGTCGAGCTACATAGCAATCTCACGTCAATACAGCAGCGCACATCCACATCACCATGAAAGCGAGGACAGACAAACCACGTTCACCTGCTTTAGATGGGTATCTCATCACTTGCTGTAGGCAAACTGTGCTGGTGTGAAATATCTGTATGAAACGCTACTGTTTTCAGGGCTGTCAGACAGTGACACTTCAGGTCAGCCAGATACTGGAAGCCATAACACTGCATTAGGGCAGCAAAATTACCTTAGCGCAGAGGTCGTCCTGAGCTAACACCCTGCCCTGCTCAGGAGGGCTAAGTGGCCAGGGTAACATTGCCCTGGGTTACTGCCCAGCTTCTGCTCTAGCTGTTCCTGGCCTGGCTCTGATTTCTCTGCATGGCAGTGCTAGGTCCCCTACAGGTGTCATCTTTATTTCCCAGCGATACTCTGTGAGAAGGACACCATAGCTAGTTTGTGTCGATCCCTGCTCAGGTCTGTAGTCAGAGCAGAGCAAACACTTTTTTAGGTAGTAGTCTCACTGCCTAATCCAAACCAGCCAGGGAAGTTCTCCTGAAATGCCTTTATGCTTGAAAAATACCAAACTGGACAAAACTCCAATTCTGTAACCGAATGCCTGTCCTTCTCCTTCTGAAAAACATCCACCCCTTCCCTTGTGCTTTTCACTGATAGCTATTTCTCCATCCAGCTCCGAAAGAGTCTCACTACACATTTCCAAGAGTGCATGCAGAACATCTGGTGGCTGGCTAAGGCAATACACATTCGGAAAGAAAAAGAGAACAGTTGCAAGCGCACTTTAAGCCTGTACATTTAAAGCTGAAGGCCTCGAAAAGAACATAATGGGGAGGGGGGGAGAAGGAGGGGCAGAGAGATGGAAAGAGCCAGTTTGTTGAACACATGCTTACTAAAGCTAAAACATCAATGAAACAATACTAAAGAGGATTATACATAACATCAGTCAGTTCAGGGATCTTATGGCACCTGTGGTTTATAAACAGCTTTAGCAACGAGTATTTCAAAACATAGTTCACAGTTTTAAGAAGATCTGTGCTGATTTAAAAACTAGATTCTATATCATTTGAATGTCACCTTTTGTATATGATATCTATTTGGAAAAAAAATATTTACACTAACTTCTATGGCTGATTTGTTAGATTATTTTGAAAGAAACATTCCTAAGTTACACATTAGCCCTAAATTAGAGAGGTTTTTAATTAATATTATTAATTATATTTTATATTATTATTACTATTTTAGTACATTTTGTATAAGTCTTAATTTAAAGACCTGCAAACAAATTGCAAATGTAGTCTGGTACTTTGTTTTTTGGGCTACTAGATATATACACTCAGGAGTATAATCATTCAGTGTTAAATGCATAATTGTAGCTTTTTACTACTTCTGTGGAAAAAATGTACAGTGTATAGTAAACCAATCTACTAAAATCTCAAAGTATTCAGAAATCAAATTTCTATCTATAAACAGTATAGTCATTGTAAACTGAACAGGTTCAATATCATGTGCAAAGGGTTTAGGTGAGTTATCAATACTGCCATCCTTTGTAACAGCAGTTTGTACATCAGTCTGTTTTCTTCACTGGTAATGAGGCATGTCACAGAAGATGTAGCTAATATAAGTTAGCTTTAAACAAAAGTCTTGTTGTCAAAAACACACATCTATAAACTACAACTCTTAGAACAAAAGTACTGTGCTACAGTCCTCAGAACTTAGTTATGTGGTTTTCCTGTCAAGAGACGCTGCACCTCTTGGTTCCACTCTTCTGTCAAGTTTGCAGCTGAGTTTTCTTCATCATCTGTCCGAAAGCAGCTCTCCTCATCATCAGTTCGTACGTAGCTTTCGTTGTCTGTCTGGCTGCAGCTTGCCTGTTGAGAAATGGTTAGGGAAGGGTTTTAAAAGAAGTGTTGCACCCACACAGGCATAGCAAGGAAGACCTCTTGTCTGCAGCTTTATTGAGAGAAAAAAGCAGGAGCTGGCCAATTCCTGTGGCTACCCCGACAGTTAAGAAGGTGAAAAAGCCATTCTACCTAGGCGAGCTGTAAACAGAAACTTACAGGGCACTTGGGAAGTTGGCAGGCTCTTGCCTGCCTTGCTGTGGGACTCTGGAGGAACTGGGTCTGTACTGATGCAGATTTGCAGATGTTCCCATTTTTCCTTCCATTTTACCCTTGCAGTTGCTCTCTGAGTAATTATTGCTAGCAAAACTCTGGATTACTCCCCTTGAGTGCAGTGTTCAGCCACCTAGCTAAGAGGTACTCACCATCAGGAGCTCCCCCCCACGTGTGAGTGTCTCACCTTTAATGTACATGCTCAGGTGTATTTCCCTACATCTAAAAAAGCATACTGTTACTTCAGAGGATGATTCTGGGTGCTATAGCTTGAAAACAGCCTAATCTGCTGGTGTCCCAATTCCTCTTTGGTGCTCCTCCATATCCTGAGGCATCAACAGAATCATCAGTTGAACTAACAATGTGATTCCCATATCAGAGGCATCAAAGTTCTAGCTAGTAATGGAAAATGCTTGACAGACAACTGCTGCTGCTTCTCAGAGCTAGGTCAGGATCTACAGTCAGGCAACAGTGCAAACTTCTGCATTTGACGTATTTATCATCAAGGCATGGTTCACCCACTTGACCTTTCAGAGTTAAGGAGCTCATCCTTTTTCTCTGCAAGTACCTCAGACAGAAAACCAATTCCCATTGCATAAGATCTGACAGCAACAGCATAAAAGACTGAACCCTACTGACATGAATTCTTTTCGACCCATTTCAGGCATAAAACTGGTCTACAAGATGAGAGATGAAATGCAAATGACTTCAGAAAAAAACAGTTAAATTAAAGCTGATGAATGAAGAAAGGTCAGGTAGTTTAGCTTCCTTCTCCTCCTTCCTGACACCATTTGATTGTATTAATTATTCAAGCACAAATGCTTCCATCTGATTCCTTAATACCCAAGCATCCCAAATGGTGATGATCTTAATTTAGTGTTAGGCAGTTACAAAAGACCTGGCATTAACATTTTGTTGATAAATGGAAAGGAAACCTGCACTGCAAGTCTAATGAGAGGTTCAGAAAACATTTCTGAGGTAATTCTAAATTATTAGTTTTAAAACATCTGACATGGATCTGTAATTCCTAAGCCTGCAAAGTAATTTGGAAATTTTAGTACAGGAACATTTTGCTCTTTGCAATTCAGCCAAAAAATGCAAATGAAAGGCAAGGAAGAGGTCAGTTCTCAGCTGCTTGAGAGTGATTTTTATTGCATTAGTTTCAGGGTTATGTAAATACAGGTAGATCTCATATTTCCTGATGATATCATTATAAACCATGAGAGCAAAATCAAGAGTGGCTGTGAAACACTGGATGTGGTCAGATGCATTGATGGTTCTGCAAAATATTTGGGTTTGCTTCAAATTTGCTGGATAAATTACCTCTCTTTGGTGCAGTGCAGAGGGGTTTATTCTAAATTCTCTCAAGACTTCTCTCTGTTCCACAGCCAGCACTGGGACAGAGAGATTTTCATACAAGAAATAATGAGTACTAATGAATGTCAGAGCTCTAAATTCACTGCAGGATTTTGGAAATGCCAGAATTAATTCCAAGTTAAGACTCATATGATTTGTCATGTTACCAAACTGTTTCTTGACCTTTTCTGTAACTTAATCCACAGGTTCTTTCCTGTTACTTATCATTCAGTGATTTTCAAACCCCATGCCTATCACTTGTGTAATTTTAGAAGTAAATTCAGAAAACTAAAGCTCCCTCTTCCCAGTTAGCATGGTCACAGTTCTTTTACAGCTTTTTTACACCCACATGCTAAGAAGAGAAGGACTTCAGGATTAAAATAAAGAGGAAAACCAAAATATAGCTGGGTGAATGCCACAGACATTTTTGAAAATGACTGTGCTGTCAGCCTGCTGTTATTTTCAAGTGGAATAGGCCACATACTGCTGTTTCTAAGTATCACTACAGAAAAGACCAAAAATTGACACTGGATCATTTGGTTGAGCCAGCAGAGCTTAGCTTATGGATGTGAGCAGTTCATCTAGTGCCTGTATCCTGCTTCTTCACTACTGCATCACTGGCTTAGGAGGAAGAGGCTGAAGAAACTGGGGTGCTGAGACTGGGGCAGAGGTGCCAAGGGAGAATCAGTCCACCCTTGGCCACCCCAAACCCCAGGTCCCACAATTTGTGTGACAAAGTTTAGAGCAAGTGAAAGGATTTGGAGTGGGAATGGAACTGAGTCTTCAAATTACTTAAATTATTGCATGTTTTTGTTAACATAGAGAAAATGTGATTCCAGTTACAAAATCATAAGGACTCCTCCCTGCACTCCCTCTCAAGTGGATGCTTTAGGTCTGATTTTTATTGCTTTTCCCACCTCCTTTTTTGTTATAATAATATCAAGGAATTAAGACATGACCAATTAAAATGCTGCTATGCCAGCACTAAGCAAGCATTGCTTTGAAAATGAAGGGAACTGTAGGTCTCATGGGAACATGTTCACTGCCCAAGCTGACAGCTCTTCATTGCAAAGGACAGCTTCTGAAGCACATCCAGAGAGGGAGGCTTTCTGCTCCCATTTGCCATACTTGGCAAAAAACCACAACTGCTGTCAGGGGGAGAAAGGCAAAATAACATCAAAGTTGCACGTTCACCTAATTTCAAGATCTGCCTCAAGCCTGCTGAACACAAGCTCCAATTCACTCTGTTACTTTATCAGGAAGAAAACAAGTGGCATCAAGGTACCTTTAGTATAAAGAAGTGAAAGCATGACTATGTTTTATATGTACCTGGAACCACTTGGTTTCTTGAGAATTTCTTTTACTAGATGTTATTTCAAAATCCATTCTAGAGCATTGTACACAGCACTTTAAAATATGCCAATGCCAAGAGAATGCAAAGAGCCTTGATCAAATGACACCAGCACCATGGAAGAGAACCAAAACTCTGTGGCTGGCCATCAGTGGCAATATCACCATGGTTTTATGCCTCACATGGCCACCCAGGCAATACAATACTGGCTGTATTTGTAGCATCATTGATTGAATAATAGTATCCTAGAAGCAAAAGTCTTGATGCAGCTGCTAAGCTTCAAGCAAGAACCCAAGCTAAACAGCAAAGGCACTTTAGACATTCTGACTGGACTGTTTTTGTTTTAATTTTCCAAGGCTATAAAATTTTAGTACTAAATAAAATTTGTAAGATACTTTCATCTTCCATATTGACAAAAGAGTGAACCTGGAGAAGACTAAGCCATGCTTATCATGTGCAGATCTATTTTCCACAATGGAACATAACACAGAGTTTGTTTCTGTGACTATAGATGAAGTGCCAAGTTCTCTGATTTTTGTTGCTAATTTCCATAGGGCCAGGCTCTTACAGCTGCTGGGAACCTTTCAGCCTTTGGTACTAGCTGAAGGGCTCCCCTGGGAACCAAAAAGAGTTTCAGTATGGAATTAACCAGAGCACAGTGCTTTAAAAAGTTTCTTTTTGACAGAGTTTCAAAAGCTTCCAAAAGCATCCAGCAGATGACACAGTAGCTCAATCTCAGACCTCTGTTTTTTCTGAGACAGGATACGTAGTTTCAAGGAAGCTAGGATGTATGGCAGCATGTGTTTCCCCACACCACTATGTTAACATTGCTTCCTAACTAAAAAAGGTAACCTTAAAGGGGATTGCCTGAGCTTTATCATTCTAATGAAAAGAACTTTTTTCCATTTAATATTGCAAATGTTTTGCCTGAATGCTACTATGCTTTACAGTCATCTTTAGTAATAACTGTAATTCCATTCAGTTATATATAACATTTCCACTATATACCTAGTTATACACACATAGGTTCTTGTTGAAGGATCTGTTTTCCTTTTCATGTGACTTGATCTATAACTGACAGTTGCAACAAAATGGAAGAAGAAAACTTATTTTTTCTGGCTGTCAATGTTTAGGAAACTCTACACAGCTCATGTTTTTAACAAGGCTACTGAGAAAATGAAAGTAACCTGAGGGGCAATGTTAGGAGAATTTTTATGAGCCATTATTTGGTGTTTACAGTACTCTGGGTATTGCTGTTTATTTGCTCTTCACATCCATTTATTCTGCTTTAGCTGCCAGAGACACTGAGACAGATGCCTCAGAAATACCAAACAGCTTTTAACACTGAAGACTGGCAGCTCCTTTCACAAGGTCCACACTTCAACATTCAAATTCTATTGTCATCAGAAGCAGCAAACACATCAAGGAAGGGACAAATTTTCCCTTCAAAATCACCATATAAACAGGGAGATCTGGTATAAAATATGGCATGTAAAATGGAGCTACATGTATTCCTGCTAAAGGTGGCACGGGTTAGCTCAATGGTTTTTGCTTAGCTGAACATGATTGTGCTCCCAGCCTGCAGTGCCCATTTGAGAGCTGACTTTTGGTTGCCTTTAGTTCAAGCTTTGAGGAAGAGGCTCAGTTTGCAGACCAGTCAGCCTCTTGTTTTGATTCCTCCTCCCTTTCTGGCCCTGTTACCCCACGGTTCAGTGTCACAGTGGGAAGGACAGCATCTCCTCACTGCCCTCTTCACAGCAGATGGCACTGCACTCTCCCAGGAAGGAAGAAATGCATAGTCTGCAGCTTCAGAGGAGGCAAGAAGGAAATGTGTGGTCTTCCATTTCCTGGGCAAATGTTCAGAGTAACAGGCTACCTCATAAAAATAACCATTGTCTGTGTTCCTGAAGAAAAACTCAATTGCTGAACCTGGCATTAAACTCAGTGCTGCAACTGTGAGGTTGGCATGTGTAAGGAACATGACCTGAGCATGGGCCAGCAGGGAATTTATACATCTTTTGCCTTACCTCTGAATTGCCAGACTCTAGCTAGTAGCTGAGTACCTTGCACTTTGGATTGGGGCATTTTAAAGTTCCAATACCCATCTGAGGACAGCTCTATGGTTAAGCAGCTGGCGGACTGCTTTCTGTAATGTTTGCCTCTCTCCTGTTTCACACATTAGAATAGAGGTTCCATTCTCACCAGAAATGATTTATTTCAGCTATGCTAGGAAGACTAAAGCATTGTAAGGAATTGAGCTTGGGTCTTCTGAAATGTAATCTGATTCCTTACATTCTGCATAAGGTTTCTCTGTACTGGCTAGTGCATTTATCATCATCCCCAGGGAGCCACCTTCTCACTCTTATGGTCAACAAAGAAAGAACATAAAGATGGTGGTGCCTTAACAGGAATCCTCAGGACTAAAGCCACATCTCAAACAATCAGAAATGATTTAGAGAGATTCCTAGGCATCCTAACCCAGATTAAAAGAAGAAACAAACAGCACTGTCACATACACTCAGGCAACACAAGGTGCATTGCAACACATTATGAGGGTTGGTTCCAAACAGTCTTCTAAATGATAATGATACTTACTTGAGAGGAGAGAGAAGGAATTGCACTCAACTTTGTAAACTGACCTGTAGATAACAAAGGATATAAAAGAAGAAGATGACAAATCAAGCAAGTGAGCAGCCAGGCAGTGTATTATTCTGAAGAAAGCCATGCACAAGCCTGGAAATAAATGGAGCAATTATGGACCTAGAAAATAAACTCAAGGAAAAGTGTCTTACACAACACATCCAGCAAGAGACTGTAACAAGAACACAGTTGGTAGCAGATGTGGGAGGATAAACACTGTTAGCATTTACACTTGTGTACTAAATGTGTTTTTTTTCCTGGTACAGATACTTGTTATTTACAACATGCTTCAAAACAAGGGAGAGAAAGAAGCCTCCTTTGAGGTTCCCTGTCCCAGATTTACTTGTGTATCTTGGGTTTTCTGCACATACTTTAATACTAATTTAATTTAGAGTTTGGCTTGAAAATCTTGCCTGGAGACAAGGTGACATGAAATAACAAGAGTGGGTTTTGGCCAGCCATCTTCCATACTACACTAGACCTACGTGTTTTCAATGTGCTGCTTTTACATGAAGTGAGACATTCAATGACACAAAAATGGTTACCACACTCTTACTGAGGTTACCATTCTGCAACCTTAGTAGGAGTTCCTCCTTGCAGATTTTCTCAGCTGACAATTACACCATGATAGCTACAGCCACCAGCTTTTTTTGGCTATCCAGATGAATGCAGTGTACATCTGAGTACAAACAGTGAACTAGCCTGTAATAAAGTCCAATGGTTTGATGCAAAATAAGAATCCTTGACCTGGCCACTGTTCAATAGGTTATCCTAAACAGAAATTTCCTTTCTTTTCACAAGTAGAAAGTTGTGTCTTTCTCTTTAAAGGCTACTCAGTGATGCTAGTAGAAGAAGGAGCAGAATAGCAAAAGACCACAAATTAACCTCAAAGCTCAGAGAATGAGCCAAAGCTATAGCACATGTCTCAGGATGAATACCTGACACTATCCAACCAACTCCTGATTATCCTAGTGGTCCCTACTAACTTAATACCTTTTATTGTTTCCTTTAAACCAGTTCCCTAACTAAAAGGGCACCAGCCACATTGGGAAAGACTTCTCACATGCTGCATGCTTTGGGTCTGTGGTTATCACCTTAAAATAATTTCTATTTCTGAGTCCCTACTGTCAAATCATTGCCTGATAGGAGCTGACAATCTCACAGACACTACAGTACATCCTTAAATTTCTCCTGAAAGAATGTTATTAAACAGAAGTTATCTAGAATGAGAACTTCCTGTTCCTTCAGGGAATATTTTTTGGAAAGAAAAAAAGCTTTTATCTTTTTCTGATTTTTGTTTGTTTGGTTTTGTGGGTTTGTTTTGTTTTGGTTTTGCTTTGTTTGGGTTGTTTTTTGTTTTGTTTTCTTTCTCCCCTAAGTGGAAACAAAATGTGTAAAGCACTAGGGAAGAAAGTTCATCTTGGCTGACCTAAATCCAAAAGGAGCTTTATTCTGACATCAATAGGGAAAAGATTTCCTTCCCTTCTGGGAATGCTGTTGGAAGGTAGCAGAAAGCTCTACTTTGACAGAAGCAAGAGTAACAGTCACTTCTACAGAGTGATAGGTGTAGTTCCTACTGCACAGTGAATGCCCTCATTCTGCAGTGCACATGCACACACTCCCTTTTGTGCACCTACAAGATCCAGCTGTCACTTCTGGAACACAGGCAACAGTGTTGCCATATACTGCACTTCCAGACTGTAATCAAAGTACAGCCAAATTGGTCTATCATTCTTTCTGGAGAAAATGGAATTTTTGCCAGCAATAACAACATTTATTATTTGATGCTTGACAGCTGTCAGCACTGAGGTACTCCTTCTTTGTAACTGACAATTACTTTCCACTACATCAGCAGAAACTGCTTACCCTGTTCAGAAGTTTAAAGGCTGTCATTTCTGCCATTTCCTGTTTTGGATAAAAAGGTGTGACAAAACCCCCCTATCACCCACTGCTGCCTTAGTAGATATGCTGTAACAATCCTGCTCCTGTTGTCATGTCCTTAAAGACCTTCACAATGAAATGCCTTTTGGCAGGCTACTATGAGTGTGTAGCAGACCTAGGTAAACAACAACAAAAAGATGCTCACATCAACATCAAAACTATCTGCAATGTTGATTTGAATCAATCAAATTTTACAAGGCTAACTTATCCTAGCAGCTTTGCAGGAAAGAAGACCAAAAGTGCAACCATTCTTCATTAGATCATGAGCCAGTCAGTCCTAGATTCTTGTTTCTGAACTGACTAGCAGTGGACACTAGAGACAAACTACCAGAAAAAGAAAGGGCTCCAGGACAATTCTGCCCCATCTGATGCCCTGGTAAGCTTAAAGACCACTGGTGTGTGCCTCAGGCAGTGTGGTCTTTCTGGATATGCACAAAGACTGGATGCATCCTGCCTGTGGAAGTAAACAGCAGCAGTTTTTGGAATGTGTCTGCTCTAGTAACTGAGACGAGATCTCACCCCAGGGCCTAGCACAGTCATGGCATGTTATTGTTTCTCACATATGGAGGTACATGGACAGCTGGTGTCCTTCTCCCACCTGGTATGCCTCATCCTGCAGCTTCTGCTTCAGGTACTCCTCCATCTTCAGTTCATTCTCCAGCTGGCGAACAGAGTCATTCTCATAATTTTCATCATCTGCTCTGACATAGGGGTCTCCATCTTCTGTAACCCTAAAGACAATGATCAATAAAGAGCCTCCTGAGATGAATGACATTCAGAGCCAACAAAACTTCCCTTTGCTGTAAGCTATGAGGAGAGCAGGGTACTTTTACTCCATCAGTTCGTATTTTCCTGGCAGCAGAGAACACTTCTGCTATTTGCCCTCTCCAGTGCTCTGGTATTGATGAAGTTGATTTAAGGGCATATTCTGCTGAAGGCACTTTTGGGGTGCAGTCTTACAGAAATGAGTAACAAAAGTTCTCAGTAACTTGATACAAAGAGGTTGAATTAAAAGTAACTGGAAAGATGACTGTTGTCTTTGATAGGAAGATTCAGGCTCTAAAAAGAAATTGTTTGTTGATCAATTGAGTTGCTTAATAAAATGTATTCTGCCTTTTCCATTTAAACAACTTCCTTTTTTCCAGTGGGCTCCAACAGGCCCCTCAGTCTGGATAAGCAGGGTATAGGACTGCAGGAACACAGCTGTCCCACAGCCTCCATGCTCCCCCTGGATGTGACACAGCTCACTCCTGGGGACATCCTAAGTTCTGGCCTTTATTGTTTACAGAGCTCGCTACCATCTAACCATGAAGCTGTCCTCACTTGATTTAGGATTTCTGGGGTTTTTTTGTAAACAAACAGTTGAGAGTGGGAGAAACTATTACATGTTGCATATTATTTTCAACAGAGAGAGTCAAAGGGTGAATGGAGAGGGTACCCACATGTCACTGCGGATGGAGCCGGTGGCAGCAGCGCTGTGGATGTACCCTGGCTTCCGGGCGTGGATCTGTGCAAGGAAAGCCTTCTCAGATGTGGGGGATGGAACCAGGTCATCAAAGTGAGTCCGTCCAAATTCAGAATCCACATTGCTTTCTGTCTCACTGCCCACCTCTGTGAAGCAAAAGGTTTCAGAACAGGAAGTGGACCTGGCTATTTCCCTAAGCCTTTCTCTGCCTTTCCAACTTGGAACGTTGCTGCCTCCTCACAGCAAACGACAGTGTATTATTCTACATCTATCTGCAGAGCTTCCTGTGGTGGGTCACAACAGTGAAGTTCTTGCTTATTTTATTAGGTAGGATATTTTAATGAGAATATTACAGGCTGCCATTTTACAAGAGGTCCTATATGCTCTATACTGAATGGAATTTCTAAAGAGTGAAATCCCAGTGCATGTGGAAATCACAAACAAACTGCTGAAAGTTTCACAGTATGCAGATGCATCTCTATGTCCATGACTTTCAGAATGGCTTTATTAATCAAGCTGCTCTTTAGGGATTTTTTTCTTCTAAAAGTATAAAAGCTTTGAAGACACATTGCACTGCTGTTTAGTTGGCTTATCTCCCTACCTCCCATTTTCACAAATAGATATAAAATGTCAGTGTGGTGACTACCCATCCTTGTTAGCCTCACTCACCAGAATTCAATTCTTTCACCAAAGAAGACATGGTGTTGGTGATTGAATCTGCTGCCACCAGCAAATCATTCCTTAAGTTTCGCCTTGCACCTGAAGCAAGAGACAGATAAAGCACAGTGTTACTCTTCTTCACAAGACATATGTTCTCCTGTTGAAAGCAGTTTTAACCCTGTTGAAAGCTGCCATTATGATAATTCAGGGTATCAAAGTCCTCAGGAGGGACACGTGCAGCAGAGTTCTCTGCAGAATGGCCTCATTTGCTTATGCTGTATGCAAGAGCAGAAGCCTACCCTCATGCTTCATTTAATCACAATGCCAGATAGCTGGAGATTATTCATTGCCATCAAGCTTGCATTTGTGTGGTGACACCAGCAGACCAGGCCTGGAAGATTAAATCCAGCATGAACTCATTTACCATGTCTGTGGGGGAGGAGGGAAGAAATGAAGTGTTTTCTCTATGTTCCCACAGCTCTGTTTAATGACACCATTATTGCCAGGTATTTGCCAGATAATTATGGCAAATGCTGAAGAAATGTACTTGACCTCATCAAGACTGACACGAATTTTTCTTCTCTGCTCCCTCTCAGCCTCTCCTGTAGCTCAAGGACTCTCTTGTATATTCCATAATTTACTGTCTCTCTTTTCTTTTTTTAATAAAGGAAGCACTATTGCCTCTCTAAACAGCCCCAGGCTGCTCTTAAACTCTTTCTAATAATGGTTCTAGAAGTGCTTCCCTGCTGAACCTGGCAATATTCCTCTAAACATCAATCATGAAAGATTCTTGTGAGCTGCATGAAATACTCCTTCCCTAGGAGCTGGCTGTGGGGAACATGTGCTTAACTCCCCCAAACCCCAAACATAGCTCCTACTGTAGCTGAATAATCAATATATCCCACAGAATGTCTAATCTTCCAGACTGGATTATTCACAGGAATTGGCAAGAGTTGGCTGCTGTAAATTCTTTTAATGTTGGCTGAATGCAAACCAATGCATTTTAAAAAGTTCCTCAACTCCTGCAAAAGTTTTGTTTGTTGTTTTTTTTTTTTAATATATCCATTAGCAAATGGTTACTGGAATGCAAATTCAAGTAGTTAATCTCTCTTAAACACACACACAAACAGACAGCCACTCCCTCTCTAAAGTCTTCTCAATTTAATATCTCTGAACTATTATAAACATTATGAAAGAGAAGAAAACAAACCCAAGGGAAACCATGCTTTAATCATGGCTTGTCTGCACTATATATATATATATCTCTATCTAACAGGCAGGTCTCTGCTGGTGCAGCTCAGAATGGAGCCATGCAATCTCAGCCCACCACCCCCCTCCTCCCAAAGCTGTATGTCAAGAAGTGACAGAATGGCTGGCTTTGGTTTCAAGTTCTTTAGGTCTGACCTTCCCACCTACAGAATATGGTTAATAATGACATAAAGCTAGGTATTTATCAAATGCAGCAGTTTGTAAATGTGATTGCTTACCTTTTTATATTGCTTCTTTTTTTTCCTGACCAGAACACATTTATATACTTACAGAGCATTTGCCTGAGGCAGCATTAGAATTATTTATGGACATTTTATTATGGCCACTACTTTACTTCTCTTAGTCTTAGCTCTGGAAGAAACTGTCCTATAACAGCACAGGGGTTAGTGGTCCATTATTTTTGTCTTTTTTTTCACAGCAGAAAGAAGAAAAATATGTCTGGCCTGTTTCTTTTGCCACAGAAAAAGAAGTATCCAGCCAACTGTTACACTGGGACTAGGAATTATGCCTGTGTTCAATACATTAATTGACTAGCACTTTAGTCAAAGGTTCTTGACTGCATTACAGATTCAAGCTCCTCTTAAGATACACACACAGACATGATTCCCATGAAAATCCAGGGGAAAGGTGCATGTGAGAGCTGAGCTGGGCTTCTGGGAACAAACACACTTCCACTGTAGGAGAGGATCTCCAGAGCTCCACTTAGATTTGATTTGTACTAGGGAAACAAGGAAAAAACTTCTTCAAGTAGAATAACTGCAGTGATGTAAATATTTTAGGAGACAGCAGATTTTCTAGAAAAAGAAGGAATAGTTCTTCATTTAGACCACACAGACTATTTACTTTCTTTAGTAAGTAACACAATCATTTAATCTGTGGCCTTAGAAATTCAAACCAGTTTGAAATTTATTGTTACTTGACAAAAGAGTGGAAAGAGAGGTGAGAAACATGGTATAGCCTCTGGCAGTGTTCTGGAAATGTAATGATAGGGTTCATCTACACTTCCAGAGTTGATTCTTCTCTAGTCTAGCTTGACCCTTCTTAGAGGCCTAAAACAAAAGGACAAGGGACAACAGCCACAGTTGCATCACAGCATGTTCCAGTCAGATACAAGGACAAAAAATTTACACAGTAAGCACAGTCAAACACTGGAACAGAGGCTGTGGAAAATGTGTGCCAAGAGCCATCCAGAACTCAACTGGTTAAGGTCCTGAATGGTCTGATCTCACTTTGAAGCCTTTTAGCTTGGAGCAGGAGAACATGGTGACTTACAACAACCCTTTCCACTTAAACTAATTCTATGATTGTATCATCTATTCCTAGCAAAGTCTTAACTTAAAACCAAACACAATGAGAATGCCTTGGAGAGGTAAACAGCAATTTTCCTCTTCTGGTTAACAGAGCACCAATAATTGGTTTGACTATCTTCCATCTTACCACAAAAGTCATTAATTGGCATCATTTATCAGTTTCTGCTTACTTGCCCATGTTAACAGCACAGTCTGGTGGCTGGCAATGTTGATTTTCAATGTCAAAACACAGTTGGTGCAGATTTTTTGTTTGGTTTTGTTTCATGCCACTCAGAAGCTCAAGTTCATTTAGTCATTAACCACTAGACATAATGATCCTTCAAACAGTCTCAGAGTACCTGAGACAAGCTATTCATGAGACTTACTTTGTGCAAAGGCTTCCTGCACATCTCCTCCCACCCCAGTCAGAGAGTCCTGAGGTGCATGGGTTGGGGTGGAGCAGGCAGAGGCAGACCTGATGGGCATTGGAATGGGTCGACTGATGGTGTGGCTGGGGGAGGAACGTGGAGAGCCAGCCCCTTGGGTCTGCAAAACAATCACAGGAGGTTAAACAGGTCTTTGCAAGAGTCCTTGCCTGCTGTCCTTCTCACCCATCCCTCAGCTTAAAGGCATCATCATGCTGTTTGTAGATCAGCTGGGCAATGTTAATTTTGCTAGAAGAAATGTACTGAAATCAGTTGTTAGTGGACAGCAACTCTTCCATGTAGGAAAATAGTAAGTAGGAAAACATGAGTCAAGATCTGACTTCCTTTAAGCATGGGAAAATGCCAGGCAGCTAAATTAAAAGAAAGAAACAAAACCAAAAACCAAAACCAAAACCAAAAGTCCAAGTTAATAAACACCAAAGTACAGACCTTCTCTCTGCCCTCTTCCCTCTCTCTCTCTCATATGGGTTCACATAACCCATGCAGGCTGTGAGAAGGGGAAAGGCGCTGGTATGGAGGTGGCTTTCAGCCTGGGCAAGGGTCTGAAACAGCTCCTTTCACTGAGAGCTGATTACAGCCCTGCCCTCTGCCTCCCTGCTGGAGAAGTTCATGGCACATGCAACCTCTCAGTCACATAAAGCCTGACACTCATAATATATAATACAGCTTTCTGCTTTTTATTTGGAGCTGGAGAACTATTTTAAGCTGCTATTAAATCATGCACTATTAAATTGTTCTCTCTACAGGACACACTCAGGCACTCCTAAAACTCTGTGGGGATAGGGCAACATAAATTCCTGCTATAGGTTCAGCTGCTGGAAGTGAAAATATTTTAACAGCAGTCATATAAAATGTCATGCTGTTAGCACCTCACAGTTAGCAACACTTAGCTGAAATTCAAGCAGACTTTACAAAATAGCCATTTTTACAAACACAGCTGGGTGAATGATACCAAGAGACACAGTGCCCTTTTCATCCACTCTTTCAAAAGCCCTGGGAACATGTATCCACCTAAGGAAAAACAAATGTTGGAGCCCACACCAAACGGAGGCTTTTGACTGAAAACCTGTGTCTCTGGTAGGTGCCAAGGATGGAGGTGGCTGGGGTGCTGTTAAAGGGGAACTGCAAGACATGCCCTTGGTTGTTTACAGTGAGTAGTAACCTGAGGGATGATGTCTCCCTCACCTTGGCTTTATTTGGAGAATTCAGGGGGATTTCTTAACTCCTCTCATGGCATTTATTATGTCTCCTGTAGTGTGGCTGCCACTGCAGCCCTGAAAGGGTTTGCCAAATATGCTCTAAAAAAGACAACAGCAACCCACTGCAGGAGTGCAGCATTGCCCTTGAGGTTTTTATAAATTCCTGCCCTGGACCATAAATAATGTAAGAGAACACTAAGCTATTTGTTCTTTTCTCCTATCACTCCTTTCTAAGAGACATTATCACCAGAGAGACATCAAGGGCAAATTAGGTTTATGAGGAATAAGCACATTACTGATGGGAGAATGGAGGATTTAATACTTATAATTCCTTTAATGATTGGTTTTAGAACATTTAAATGATGGATGAAAGGGAAGTCAAATATATAAAGGCCAGATGCTCTCCTGTTTCTGGAATTGCCTGTACCCACTGCAGTGGAAATGCAGCTCTCTAGTCCTCCAGAGGCAGGGCACAGAGCAACCTGGAGATGCTCCAAGGTCCTTGGAGGTCACACCCCCTGCACATCAGGCAGGGGACCTGGGATCTACAGCTATCTCCTTTCATGCCCCAACAGGGCATGCTTCATCCTCTGTGAAACAAATCTGTGAAAGAATTTCTGCTTCCCAGCTCCCTCTTTCACTTGCCCTTTTCCCTCAGCTCCCCTTTGCCTTTTTTCTTGGTTCTGGAGAACACCAGCAACAGTGGGAACCTTCAGAGGAGACAAAAATGGACCAAATTTGCTTCCTATAGTCAAGGCACATTTAAGGAATAAACTTCAGAACAGGCATTTTATTTACTAAAAATAACAGATGCCTGCCAGTACTTTTTCACTGGAATTTTCCCACAAGAGCAATGTAAAAGCTGCTGCACACCAGTTGTTGCCCTTGTCTCTGCTTTGCAGCCACGACTGAGATCTTGTGTTTGTGATAAACAGGGCTCTCTTATCTGAAGCTTTCAGTGTTGGAACAAACTGTCTGGGAAGCAGAGGGAGGTGAAACATTCTGAGGCCCCTGTAACACACTCCTCTCTTTTTATACTGTTTGGGCAGTACCAGACAGAACTGATGAGCAGAAGGTTGAAATAAAAGGATATTAGGGAATGCCTGGTTTCAGAGAGGCAAGCACTTTAATCTTCTACTTGTTTAGACCCAGCTCAGCCCAACTTTGTGGGCATGGAGTGCTATTAGGATTGGATTCCTGCTTAGTGGTTAACAGGAGAAACGTGGTTTTCACAGGCTAGACTTCATGGCCTGAAACTTGCTCTGATTACCACTAGTGACTTCTTGGTAATCTCATCAGAGAAATCAAGCACTAAATTGCTCCCAAACCTCAGCAGCCCCACCAGCTGAGGAGCAAGGCATGCTGAGAGGGGAGCTACCACAGCCACCACAGATGTCTGGATGGCTTCAGCTTTTATGTCATACTTGGTTGCAGCTACCAATGTTCTCATGCCTTCTAGGAAAACTTCCCTGTATTTTAGTTAATTCGCCATTCCTAGTCTACCCACTATGGAGTTTAAGTTAACCCTTGCTAGACAGGGAAGGATTCCCCATTATCAAATGCCATGCATGCTCAGGATAAAATGCTTGACATGAACGCTGGCTCTGCGGGAGCTTTAGTCCATTGCTCCCTCTGCCGGAACTGAACTGGGATGGCATAGGGAAATCCCATCTCTGCCTCAGCAAACACAGGCACGTGAAAAAAATCTCATTATCCTTTCTCAAGGAAGGGCAGGAGAGAAATAGGAAGTCTATGAACACGAGGTGAATTGCCAGGCTGCTCATTCCAGTTGAATTCCCCCAGAAATTAATTTAATCCTCTTTCTCTCAACAGATCATGAAATGGCATAGCCTAATGGGGATCATTTAAAGGAAATTGAGAGTAATTCCTTAGCAGCAGCACCTGGTATCCAGCAAGGCTATTGCTCTTGGGGGGAAAAAAAAATATATCTCACAACAGCCCTAAAATGTGCTTTCACTTCTACTGTCCAGTGAACATTTTATGTGAGAGGGAAACTCTTGTCATGTTGGGAACTTCTCTTCTGTGAAAAGAAGATCTGCAGAATACTGCAGAATCAAAAAAGACAGCCCTTACATGGAGGTGATGTTTTGTCAGGCTGATATTTTTTGTGTGCAACAGACACGATTTTAGTTTTGTGAAGGTCAGCATTAGCTACAAACTCTGCATGCTCTATCATAGACAGAACACATCAGATTTGTGACTATCCTCCTGCTGAGGAAAGTAAGAGGAAGCATGTTTTGTAAAAATGAAACATTTTTTTCTGACTCATAAGTCAGATTGCTGTCTGAAAAGTACTTTTCTTTTAGCCTGATAGCTTTCCAAAATCCATGTCAATACTAAAAAGCTCCAAAACAATTAAATCTTCTAAAATTTACCATTAGTAATACAACTATTTGCCCTTTTTGATCTGGGTTGCAGTAGCTATTTAGAAATGACATTATTTTCCTGAAGACTCATGGGACTGTTAGAGTCAGTGCTGACTTTAGAGGATGTGCACATAATGCCCTGACTTTTTCTGGATAAAGTCATTCAAACTCATTGCCGTGGTGCAAACTCAGTTCCAAAGTTCTCATTACATTTTCAAGCTGTTATCTACAGTAGAAGTGTTTGCTAATTCATATTCTAGGTTGGTTTGACTAAATTTTGGTGGTGGTTTCCATATCTTATGTGTTCTTATTTAGAGGAGTGAGAAAAAGATCAAGACTCCTTGTAGCCATGACTCACTTCATAGAGGGCTAAAGTGTTTAATTGTGAAATTGCTCCAAGATACTGGAAAATAATTTATGAAAGAATTGCAAAACATTAAGTTTTGTCAGAAAAACACACACATTTCAAGCAAAGGAAGTAAAATAAATCACAGGAACACAATCACATTTAGGAGTTAGTGAGACCCCCAGTAAGGAGGTAACTTACTACCTGTTTCAATTCTTCCTCCTAAAGAAAAAGAGGATGAGCATGTGAGATTAGCCAGGATGTAACTGAAGAACAGAACACAAAGCCAAATTTAGAGTACAGGGTTAAAGGTACAACTGAGACAGCTGAAGGCATGTGACCAGGTTATGGTCCCACCTCTGCACACTTTGAAACACCAGAACAGTCCAAAGAGTGCAGAAAGCTATTATCATTTCCTACTCCAAATTCTGTGTCCAGGCAGTGCAATGACAGCAGGGAGCCCTGACTGCCAGCTATAGCCCTGCACCATTTCACAGGAAGAACAAAAAATATCCTGTCTATTTGCAGCTCCCAAAACTCTTCTGGCTACATGGTGGGCTCTTCTCAGATGCCACCAGTTCCTGCCATGTGGCTGCAGAAGCCTGTGCCTGAGGAGATACAAATGGCATAAAGGGTCAGAATAACTCTGATTCAAATACACGTTGTTAAACAGCTTTCAGGGAAATTCCTTCTGCTTTTATCAGAGACATATTTGACCCAAGTTGCACTGAATTTCCATGCACTCATTTTATCTGGCATGGCCAACAACAAAATAGTCTTTTGCTATTCAGAGCACTTGCAATACAAATTTCTGGCATCATCTGTCCTAGGGCACATCAGGTAAAACAGGGCTGGACTCTGTAAATAAAGACACGTTTTCCATCTTACCCAACCTGTCTTCAAAATGCACATGTTTTTTGATATCTTCATTTTTAACTGAGACCTGTGTTGAGGCATGTCTCATCTGTTTAGCAAGGCCTTCCTTCTGTATTTATGAAAATGACCAAGTGTTGTTGGGGAAGCCTCTCTAACATCAGAGAGTTAGGTGTGGTTGTCAAATGGTACATCTGACAGAACTTGCAGCTGAATGGGCAAGTTAAAAGAACTAGCTAAGGCAATTCTGTACTGTCAGCTGGAGTAGGGAACAGTGTGCTGTGCTGAGCTGGTTTTTCTCAGTTATTAGGTAACTTGTTTTACGTGTCTGTTTCTGGGTTTTGTTTTGGTTTATTTTTTTCCTTTTGTTTTTGTTTTGTTCTATGTGTCAAGTTTGTTTCTGGTTTTCGTTTTGGTTTGGGTTTTTTCCTTCTGTTTTTGTTTGATTTTGGTATTTGATGTCCTTAATAGAGAAAACTCCAAACCCACCTGAAACTGGATCACAAAGTGGTTTGTGTTTGGACATTATTGAATGCAAACCAAACACTGAAATTCAGAGATGCAGCCAAATCTTTCTACAAAAGAGCAAACCAGGACTGTATTGCATCATGCTCAGTATTATTTGAAGGACTGCATTAATTCCTCAACAGTTCAGAGCCTGTCTCTGATGTCTAGATGATGATGCAATGTTACTACAGGAACAACATCACTTGATACCCCTGAGATGAAAGACCAAGGCGACAAATAGAAAGGGAAGAAAACAAAGCCAAATTTTATGGGTGGAAAGAGTCAAATTCTGCAGAATTCTGTGATCATATAATCTTCCCTCTCTTCTCTTGCTTTACTCTTGGTAAGATCAGGTGGAGCTCCTTACCTTCAGCAGTTTCATGAGGCCTTCCAACTGAACCATAAGCTCCCTCCGGCTTTCCTGGAGAGCAGACATCCGTTGTTCCAGCTCATCCTTCCGCTGCCTGAGAAACAAGCAGACCTGATCAGAGCTTACCCTTCAGAGTGTCAGCAGCTCCTAACTGCATCTTTTCCCCAGCCTGGCAATGAAGTATGTGCCTATAGTCTGCAGGAAAGCAAACACACTGTATGAATTCAGCCTAGTGCTTAGAAACAGGGCTACACGAAAGCTAGGCAGCTCCCTCACACTGAGAATATTCATGGGACTGAAAACAGTGATTAGGAAAAAAGCCAGACACTGACACAGACCCTTCTGCAAAGAACAAATGAGGTTCAAACAAATTTGTGTTATATTCCCTTGTGGGAATGCCTGGCAATTTTTGTCTTTGGATCTCTCTAGTCAATAACCTCACTAGCTGTCAGAAGAAATTAAAGCCATGCCTTGAAGGACGGAAAATTACAGTAGGGGCACTGAACAGAGTGAGATATGAGAGCAGCTAAGGGAGTTCAGAAATTCAGACAGAAAACCACAGCTTTTGTTTCTTTTTTCTGAAAGCAAGAGTAAGACTATCACATAGTGGCGATAACTGCTTGAAAATAGCTCTTTGGACTCAGAAGTCCAGTGACATCCAGTGACAGTGTGAATATTGAGACACTCCAAGTGTGACAGGCAGTTTGTGCCCACACAAATGGGAAGAGCTGTGGCTCTGCACAGCTTCACTGCACAGGACAGGGGTTCAGCACTTGCACATGTTCAATCACCAAACTGTGGGAGAGGTCCCCACAGAAATACAAAGTAAAACTGTTGCCTCTTGGAGGCTATGATGTAATTAGCAACACTACTGTTGAAAAATATGTATCAGATATACTTCATACACTACTGTGTTGCAAATAACATAGCCACACTATGTTGTTAGCTTTGTTACAAAGTATGACAACTTAATCCTAAATGGAAAAAGCACCAGAGCCAACAAGACTAAGTACATTTCCTATATTTAGGGAAATATGAAACTCTGATTTTGAGCCTTCTCTGTAAGTGAGCAGTTACTGATACAAGCAACAATGATTTCTACAGGATTGCTTATGTGTGCTCTCATCTATATAATAGGATCATAACAGTAACACTGCCAAGTTGTATTTATTCTTCTGAAGGATTAATCTATTTTCTGCTGCAAATTGCCTGTGCTGGCTTTTCTTTTCCAGGCATATAATGGTTGGAAATGCTATGAACTGTATAAAGGCAACAGAGTTTAAGAAACTGCCAACAAAAATCAGATACCCTACCTATGTAATTCGAAGTGGCAGGTCCTAGAACACACCTCTGCTAGATTCTAGATTCATTCTGCAGGGAGAGAGGATCCAACAAGTGTGCAAGACTACTCCTCTGACTTTTTTCTCCCAGTGTACTCCAGAGCAAGTTCATGGAAGTAATGGGCTTTCCAACTTGTCTCCAAGACAGTACTGGGAGTGTGAAGGAACGCTGTGTTCAGAACCTCATTTCAGCAAATCTGCCACACTACAGCAGCTACTGAAAGATGCTGAGACAAGTACCCACAACATAATTTACAGATTCCAGCATTTCTTACTATTAGATGAACTAAATTGCCCTACTGCCCTAATTACTTCAAGCCTCAACAATCTGTGGAGTAACAGACAGACAACGGTGCTGCTGTTCTGAGTCCTGCTGTTTCACACAGGATAAGAACAGCTTTGTGACACCTTAAGTGTCTAGGAATTTGAGGTGAAAGCCAATCTTTTGCCTTTCAAAGGGTGAACATTTTAGAAAGCATGTGAAGCAGTAGAGACTCACAGATTAAAAGGTACTTTCTTGACTCTGACAATGCATATTAAATCAGAAAAGATATCATAATTGTGGAACTTGCCATTACTATACTAGGGACATCCCATGTGAGGATATTCAAATAAGAATATTATGCTTTTAATATGTGTAGCAAAACTGAAAAGAGACAAAAATGAAGTAGTCAGTTTGCTAACACTGCACAATCATTTGATTTATTTTTTTTTTTAAGGATAATGAATTTTATTTGTCAACTACATAGAAAGCTAATCTCCTAAACCTGTTTAGAATAGACTTCAGGCTTGAAACAAAAAAGCTACCTTATTGGTATATTTTATGCAGTGCACACATTTCCATCACAGTCAGTTTTACATGTCTCACAGAATGTCACTTGCCTGTAGATATCTAGAAGTAATTACATACTAAAAACACTCAAAAATGAAGAAGCTAATTTGTCTTCAGATTGGAAAGCAAAGTAATTATGTGTGAAACAGGAAAATACTTTAGTGTGGAAAACTCAATAGTAGAACTGTACAGTATTTGTAAAGAAAAAAAAAATAGCACAATTTCTTTCAGTAATTTCCTTTGGTTATGAATCAGACCATTAAAACATGTGTGAGGAGCAGCTACATGGCCAAAAATGTTCTTTAGTCTTCTCATGAGAGAACTGGTTTATGGAGGGGGGTGAATAAAATTTAATCTAGTATTGTTTTGCTAGAAGGAAAGTGTTTACACTCTATTCTATGAACACTTCCACATGAAGTGTTTTGATTAGTTCTTACTGAATTCTCTGTCTGGCTCTTACAACATGAACTTCAGGACTTGTAGGGAGCCAATTGTCTTCAATGTGACATACCTGGCAATTAGCAAATCCACGTAGTGTATCCTAATTAACATACAGACACATCCATACCAATGTTTTTAGCTTGGTGGGATAACTGGAGAAATGATCCTTTAAATCTTCAGCTGCTGCAGATGACATTACTCCTCACTTCCCACCTGACAAGCAGGATCATTCTGCAGCCTAGTTTTCACCCAAAGGGAACTGACCTCTCCTTGAAGTTTAACACATGGAGGAAATTCCCCCAAATTAACATCTACTTCTGGCTGTATTTTCCTGCAGCCCTGTATTTACTGTAGCATAAAGGAGAAGTCTTTGTAGAAGCATTTGTACTGACAGACATTCCTCCTCATCTAATTAATGGCACTTGGACAGGGCTGTGGGGACCTATTCCAAATGACCTGAGGGCCTAACTCTGCAAACACTAGTGCACATGCTTAATTTAATGGAGATGAGTAATAGGGGAGATTCCTGATGCATGCTGTTGAAAGCATCAGCTTAATTACATCTAGGCCTACAGCCTGCACCAAAAATGGAGAAAAAACAGTGTGTTATTTACTTAAAAGAGCCCCCAAAACTTCTCTCTTATTTCTTATTGACAATGGCTGGCTGGTCCCAGGCATGGCCAGAGGTTTTAGTGCTGTGGACTCACCTCAGGAGCCGGAGCTCTGCAAGGAGAGTGGGATTTTGTTGTGCCTTCTCTGGTGTGGGCTGAGATGCTTGTTCATGTTCAAGTCGCAGCCTCTGGATCTCCTGTAGGATTTCTCTTGGGGAGGAGAATAAACAGAAGACTGCAAGTCAGTGATTTGCCACAAAAGCAGCTCACTGACATGCAAGTGGAGAAGTATGTAGTTCTTCATCAACTTGGATATAATGACTGGGCTCCAACCAACAAAGAAGCCCTCTGCAATGGGAGAGAGCTCTGGATATTTTATTCTAAATAAACTTTTAGGATTTTATGATAAAGGGAAATATTTCTTCAAGACTCCCCCGAATGAGAAGTAGACATGAATTAACTCTATGTTTAATCAAATTGCTCCCTTCTAATTCTTCCCCATGAACATTTTAAGCACCACATGAACTTAACAAAAATTAAAAGAACCTATCTGGCCCTTCTTGAGTATCACAGAAAATATTTAGCACTTCAGGATGCACTTTTAGTGGAAGTAGAGATGTGAGAGTGACCAACAATTGACAGAGAAGCACTTTAATAGGACTTGTTACAACTGGCTTGCCAGTGCTGGAGCACTGTCAAAAGGCTAACACAAAGCTTCACAGCAGAAGGTTGAAACCTTTGTGAGTTTTGTCTCTTCTTCACAACGTGCTGGATAGCAGACGGGCAGGAGGCAGCCTCCAACTATGAAAGAGAAGTGGAGACTGGAGCTGGTGGCTCATTACACGGTGACAGAAGGCAGTGCAGGGTTTGGAATAGGAAACCATCTGGTCTGGGCTGGCCTATGTTTTACAGTCCAGCAGTAAAAGCAGAGCTCTGCTGCCACACATTTCAGGGCATCAGGCAGTCTGATCCCCTGATCCTTTGCTGCTAACAAACAAGCATCACTCCTTTTCGGGGCTGGCTGGCCTATTTCTCCTGGACACATTCTCAGTCTCAGTGATATGTGTCCCTGGTGTCTCATTTGATCAGCAGCCTCACTTGCTGCTAACCTTTCTCCAAACCTTTCTTAGGCAGACTGTGTTCTGGAGGGCTTTAATCATCTTTTTCACAAATAAAAGCAGGAGAGCATAACATTACCAGTGTGACTGATCCTTTTATCATCTCTTGTTATAGTGCTACAGAGGATCTAACTCAAAGTTAATCTGGTTTTGAACCAGGACAGGCTTTTTTTTAACTCTTAACAACCAGCAGCTGCAAACAGTAAAGTATCAATGATTAGATCACATCACTGAGCAGTACACTCAGTAAAACACAGGGTGGCTATGAATTTTAAAGCCTTTGCTCTCTGGACCTTTTTGTGCCCTGTGCTCTTGTAGGGGGAGGTGTATGTGCATGTACAAGCACGTTTCAGAGAAGTAGGTGGTAAAAAATGTGAAGAGACAAACAAACATACACAATATATGGGATGGAACAAAGCCAGGTCCTTTGTGGATGCTTACCGGTTTTTGTTTTCAAGCTCTGCAATCAGCTGCCTTTGTTGCTTGTTTGCATCAATGGTGAAGGAGATATCTGATGCCCCTCTCTGCTGACTCTGCTGCTGTTGTAGAAAAGAGAAGGTTGCATTGAAGGAGTAGCCAGCATGCACCCATAAGTTCAACACAGACCTCTTCCATGAAATCTTGCTTCCAGAAGATGCAGTACCAGGCTTGCCTACACTAACAAAAGAGCATGCATGCCATGCTCGTACTAGCATGGCTCCACTGCTAGTAAAAGCAGGGCAAGTGCTAGAGTAAATAAGACTCAGTGTTTATCATCCTGTCATTCACTGCTTCTTCAAGGAGCTTCCTCTGAACCAATCATAAAAGCTAAGGACACTGCTGCAGGCAGTTGCTGTAATATGGCTCTTAATTTTGGTATTACAGACAAAAGGAATATAGTGAGGCAAAAAGCCAGTGTCTCCCTCCAAAGAGAAGGGGATGTGTTTCCAGGGTAGTGATGCCTCATTCTCTTGAAAGCATGGTTTTACCTTCAGTTTGAAAGCTGTACTCAGGTTTCAGGCTGGCTGTGTGGCCCAGATTTGGCCAAGATTTCTTATGCACTCTGATGACACTCAGAAAACATCTTTCCCCATCCTTCAGCTACCACTGAGCCTTTTTTTTTATTTTCCCTCCTGATAAAATGAAGTGGGAATGAAACTATTTCTTACCAAACTAGGCAGTGCTTACTACAGCTTCACTGGACTATGCTCTTTTTTAATGTTCATTATCAATAACCAAATACTGTTTTCCTTGTTCATACTCCTGCATTTCAGTATTGTATCAATGACAATGCAGAGCAAGACATTTAAAGTTTCACAGCTATCAAAGATACCCATTTATTTCTAGCTCCAGTCTGGAAGAATCAGACATTAAAAAAATACTCTGCTGAGCTACTGCTGTGTTTCTCACTGTCAAAGCCCTGTGAACTGTACCTCTGGAGCCAAATTTCATGTGATGCCAGGCACCTCCTCCTCCAGGAAGTGGACCCTCAGAAAGACTGCAGATAGATCTCAGTGCTAACAAAGGTTAGCACTGTCTATGGGCAAAGGACACTATATTATGCATGTAACCCCATTTACTATTTTTTCTGCTCCAGATACATTTTCACAGAATTATCAAGGTTGGAAGAGACCTCTAAGATCATCAAGTCCAACCATCAACCTATCACCCATGTCCCTAAGACTAAACCAAGCCCCTAAGTACTACACTGATTTTCCTATTAACACTCCAGCCATAGGGGAGCAGAGCAGTGCACAGGAAGAACTGATACATGCTGGTGGAATGCACAATAGACACAGGGGGAACCAGGACCTTCATCCTGAATGCCCACTGTTATTAATACATTTCATTCCTTCAAAATCAGAATGGCCACCAGCAAAGCTTTAAACACTGCCACTGTGCTCCTAAGTGGTATCACTCTTGGCCTCAGAAAGATTCCTATATGCAGAAACCTTCTCTTTTCCACTCTTTTTTTTACAAAGCACAAATGGATGGCAATGAGAAATTCAGTATTTTCCTTCAGAGTAGCTCTATTTAAAAGCTACTTAAATCTTATTTCCTAAGTTCTCCCCCCATATCATGGGTGTTACATACAATTGACTTCTACCAGTTTCTATTCAGAGACATTATTAATGAGAACTCTTGTTCCCATAAATAATTATTGTCCTTCAGAAAAAGGACCATCACCTACAGATTGCATTAAATTTGAAACCCTGTGCCACACCTCTGGAAGGGATTGATTTGGGCTGGGCTGGTAGACCAGGAGCACCTCTTTCTTCCCCTGCAGCTGCAGGCAGTGTGAAATCTTCCATGACAGACAGATTTTGCCCTTTCCATTGATCCTGCAGTGTAAATCTCAGTGTCAAAATATGCTTCTGGGCACTCTGGACTGGCTGCTTTTCACTTAACCATCATTTATGGTCCCTTATTCTATCAAATTTGCTGAGATGGAAAAAAAGTACCTAAGCTGACCTTATTTGTGCCATTTAAGATTTTATATACTTCAGTCAGGTTCCTGCTTCGCTCTCTCTTACTCCTGAATACAGTTAGTGAGGTTTTAGCTTGTCATCACCTTCTATTTTGGGATACATAGAGCAGAAAAATCATTGCTCTGACTGAAATGAAAATGGAGCCAAGGCTAATGCAAGAGGTCACTACAGACATCCAGCTGAAGATCATTCTTTAAAATCCTCAGCACTTAGGGCTCTAGTGGCTGGGATACTTGAACTGAAAAGTAAAAATGGATTCACCACCCCGTTTTGCCACTGCAGTAAATCACTGACCTTTAACCAAAGCTAGTCCAGACAGTATTTTCTACTCTTTCCTCAGTTCAGGATGTCAGATCCCCTTTGCTGTAATTGTTTAAATACCATTGCATTAGTCTATAGATTATATGCATTAGTATGAGGATTCTTGGGTTTAAATGGACTGCAGGAAATTGTTATTAGTAAAGCAGAGCAGTGTCTGATAAAAAAGATAGGGAAAAACAATCCATTAATCATTAAGGCTGTCAGATGTAATTTCCCTGATCTTGCCAAGCCCCTGGAACACAACAGAAGGAAAGCACCTTCTTTTAATTAAACACTTACTGATGAAGAAGTTTCTGCTGCCAGCCTTGCTGCATACCTGGCGATCAGCTTATGTTCTTCATCCAGGCGGCTGGCGCTGTCGAGGACGCTGCTCAGGGTTGGAGGAGGAGGGAACACATGTTAATAGAGGTTCAAAATGGCCATTGCTCTGTCACACTGTCCACTCACACACCCTCATCACAGAATTCAGAAGCAAAATGTCCCCAGATTAACTATGACAGATGGTAACTGAGCAAAGCAGAAAAGTGGAAGGTAATTCCCCTAGAAGGATCAGCTCTAGAGGCCAGGCAGTACCTTCCCTTAGAGGGAAGAAGCAGTGGTTTGCAAGCCCTGGCCAATATGCAACTTGCAGACTACTCTGTCCAAAGAGAGGTGGGTGGGAGGTGGTCAGGACCACCAGTCAGCATCTGGTTTTACTTCTTAGCTTTATCATATCACCTACAGGAGTGAGTACTTTCTGGACAGTGGATTAGTGGGAACCTCAGTGTTTGCTGAGAAGAACTTGAGAAGCTTTGTCAGATTTGCAATAGGAAACAATGTTTAGGACAGTTTTGCAGGGCACTTACCAAGGCCTCATGGGCTACAGTTTGGAACCACTGATCAAGGAATCTATAATTAGACTTTCTTTTTAATTCTTGCTTTATTGATGTTGGGAGTAAGGCAGTCACATAAATGGTGATCAGAAAGTGTAAGAACTGAACAGCAAATATGCTGAATCCCTTTAAAATATTGCACCTTATTATTTTTTCCCCATTAAAAACATCACAGTCAAATATCTCTCAGGTTAGTCCCTTGCCAGCTGTCCTTATTTTAAATGGAGACTATTATTTGTCAGAAGACCAGGAAAAAGGTAATAGAGTGAGAACCTATTTAGTATTTCTAAACATTTAGAAGTTTGCAGAGAACCATTAAAAATAATGAACTGCCAAAAAGGGAAATCTAAAGAGGACTTAGCTGGTCCTGGATAATCCTGGGATTCAGAATTCTATATTGCATTACATTTAAAATACACAAGGGAAAAAAAAAAATGAAGCCCCTAAGAAGAGGTGAGAAGAATGTTGTGATGTGTGGAATGCAAGGCAGCCTGAAGACTATCCCAGAGAGAGGGAAGTCTGACCTCTTATCCTGTGGCAACTGCCTGGTGTTTTGGCTGAAGGGGGCCAGGCACATGCTTCCCCACCCATGGGATCTTCATGACATGCTACTGGTTGCTGGTGAATGAGCTCCAAGTTTCAAAAGAGTGAGCAAAACAAGGGTTATTTTAGGTGTGGGCATCATCTTCTGTTTTTTGCCAGAAGTTGTATCTTGAACTTGAAAAGCCTTCCAAATGAAAACAGCACTTGTGCAAAAAGTTCTGCTTTAGAAGAATTAGCACCTTTAAAAGGAAAAGAAGTATTCCTCCAAAAATTTCTCAGTGAGTTCATTTCCCTAGGTACCTCAGGGAACTACATTCTGCATCTTGGTTGGCTTGATTATGTTCACTGGGATCTAGAAGTAATGTTTGAAAGATAGGTAGTGGTTGATATTCACGTATCATTAAACTAAAGCTGGGAGTCCTGTGGATTTGTTCTGGCTTGCTGATGTAAAGGAAAAGAGATAAACATCATCTTATTCTCATTCTGACAATTACCTGTGAGACCACAAACATGAAGTTCAGAAGAACAGTAAAGCTCTGAAAAGTCAGACCCAGAGGTCTAAACTTGTGCTGCAGACTGCACAGAAAGTAAATCAGTTATCCCACAAGAATCTGAGTAAGCATAGCATTAAACTATAGATGTAACAAAATCTATTAAACATGACCAAAATCAAAAAGTGAGTATTCATCCACAACCAGAAGTCTTCTGTGCATCAGTGTTATCTTCATGATGTGCTCTTATGCCACAAACTTTCACTTAATAAACAGTTTACTGCAGAAAATACTGACAAAGTAAAGGATAGGTTTCTAAGCCTCTGAGCTATAAGAGCAATGTCCTAACAGCAACTCATCACATGGGTTCTGCTCATCTGTGACACTTTCAAAATTGTCCTGGTTTTAAGGTACTTTAAACTGATGCCCTCTGAGCCCTCTGCTATTGTTTATTTGCCTTTCACTTTAGAATCATCAAGATCTTACCATCAAAATGTTAATTACACTCAGGTATGTGGGGATAATCATAACAATGCACTCTCTATGCATTCCCTCTGTAATCAGTGGGTCTCTGCTATTCCTCTTCCAAGGGAAGATTAGAGCAGCCTTCCTAGCAGAGTTACCTGTTGTACACATCACCTTAATAAACATTTTTAAACATATCATAGAATAGTGTGGCACTTTTATGGTACAGGAATATGACTCCCAAAAGCACTACATACTATAGCATAAAAAAATAAATCAGAAAATAACTTCCTATGGAGCAAAATTAACTTCCTCCTTATAATACATTTTATCTTATTTTCTTCTGCACCTGAAAGGAAAAGGACTGAACTATGTGGAGTTAATATTCCAGACTAGGTAAAGTCTCTAACTTAAATGAACAAAAAAGGAAAACTATTTGCAGTTAGAAGTTCTTTTACAATCAGACACTAAAGATAAACTAAATTAAATCTCAAATATTGGTTTTACATGCTAAAACACACTTTACCATTAAACTAATCAAACCATCTGGCTAAGGGTTTTTTTTTTTTCCCCTACTCATACAGTTACTGTAAGTAATGAATTAAGTCCTACTCCTCTTTCTTAATTTGCCTTGGAGTACTGGATTCTATAAAACCTTAAAGTAGCTTATTATCCTGGGAGGGATGGAAAGGAAAACTTGTACTTCTAGTTGCAGTATCAAATAACTGTAGATGAAAAATAAAGATATGCAGTGGAAATTAATTAAAAAAAATATATAAACACTACCTACACTTAAACCAGAGAAAAGGTACAGTGAGCTATACTGAACTCATCATTAACTTCTAGAAATAAGGTTGACTCTATAAAACCCCAACCTTGTTTTGGTTAGAAATGCTACTATATAACTCCTAAGAGAATTTCATCTATTATGCTCACAAAGTATTTCTGTAGGTTTTTCTTGCAGATGAAGGTCCAGCTATGATCATTCCTCTTCTCATCTTTGGCTGCATGTAGCACTTGAGAATATTGATGGCATGAATGGGTATGTACATGTGGTATTTCCAGAGAATCCTAGAATGGCTTGGGTTGGCAGGGACCTTTAAAGGTCATCTAGTCCACCCCCCTGCAATGAGCATCTTTAACTAGATCAGGTTGCTCAGAGCCCTGTCCAACCTGACTCTGAATATTTTCCAGGGATGGAGCCTCTACTACCTCTCTGTTTCAGCCTGTCACCACCCTCACTGTAAAAGATTTCTTCCTTGTATATAGCCTAAACCTCCCCTCTTTCAGTTTGAAACCATTACCCCTTGCCCTGTTTTAATGGGCCCTGCTAAAAAGACTGTCTTTATCTTTCTTACAGGCTCCCTTTAAGTACTGAAAGGCTGCAATCATAAGGTCTCCCTGGAGCCTTCTCTTCTCCAGGCTGAAGTAACCCCAACTCACTCAGCTTCTCTTCACAGGGAAGGTTCTACAGCTCTCTGACCATTTTTGTAGCCCTCCTTTGGACTCACTTCAGCAGGCCCATGTCTTCTGCAGGCAGATACAACAGCTGAGCTGGCTACGGTCAGCCTCCCCTAAATCAGAAGCTACCTCATTATGGTGAATTAGATGCTTTACTCAAGTTACCAAATCTTGTTAAGCTGCAGGGTGAAATAACTTGAACTCAGCACTATCCTAACACAGCTGTGTGGGTTTTGAGCAAACTGCATCCAGCCACTTTGGGGCACGTGCAGAAGTAGTTTACCTTGCCTGAAGATGCCACCCCAGCCTATATGAGATGGAGCAGCTGAGTCTCCTGTAGAGGTCTCACCTACCTCTCTGGGAAACTGGCTTCACACAGGAACTTCATGGTGGAAACACTTTCTTTTTTCTCTTCTTGTCTTCATCAAAACATATCCATTCCCTTTTTCTGCTAGCAGCCTCATTACAACAAAGCAGAAAATGGCAATGCAGCATGGTTTGATGCATGTTGAAGACTGCTCTCCCTCTTGGTTAGGTTTCTGTCAAAATCTAATTGGTATTTTATATATCTGAGACTGTTTCTCATTGAGGATGCTGTGACTGCACAGTATCCCACATCAATTTGTACAGCCATTCTTAACTAAGCAATGATGTGCAATACCTTGCTACTTCACATCACTAGAGACAACAGCAGCGATTGCCACACTCCACCAGCTTTGGGAGGGCATATCCCATCGTCATAAGCATTCCCTTTGGGTTAGTGCTCATAAAGAGCTGCTTCAGCTAGTAGCCAGGAGGAAACAGTGAGAACATTTGGCCAACCAACATCCCTTTCCTGTGTTCCCCAAAGGTGCCAAACCTGCACTAACCGTGCGGGGTTGCTCTGCAGCATGTTGACATACAACCCAATGAGCACATGTTCATCGGCCAGCCTGTCTGCAACATCGAGGCTGTACTGTAACCTGCAAGGGGGGCAGGGGAGAGACAGTGCAGTCCAGACAGACAAAGGGACATAAACAGAGAGAGCAGGAGCAGGTAAGATTGGGAAATGGGAATTTAGGAAGGAATACTTCAGTGTTCTTAAGGAAAATACCCAACAAAACAACAACAAAAACTGTTAAGTGCAGAAATTATTGTGTTATTATTGCAATTTATATGTTAAGTATTTAATGGCTTAGGATGGCAGAATCCCACTTGAGTACAGAGCCAGGGTCAGAAAACAGTGAGATGCCAGGTCAGGCCAGGGACTGGAGCTGTACAGTATCATTTATTTCAAAATACAGCAGATTGTGAGGTCAGCACTATTTTCTCTAATAAATACAGTTATTTATTTTGCTCAGTACATAGTTATGTATTGCATATATACAAGAAATATACCAATGTTACACACATGATTAACATACTGAAATCACAAGCTGGATTTGCTTGGAAGTCCCTGATCGAGACCTCACACACCCAGGTGTATATAAATAAACATGCCCTAGTTAGCTCACGGGGTTAATTGGTTATCACAGTTTTCTCAGGAAAGATGTTTATAGAAGACATTAAAAGCAGGAGGAATAGAGGAAAAGCTTTTGGTTTAGATGAGTTAGTGCAAGCTGTCAACATACTCTCTCTTTAACTTACCCTTTGCCTTTCAAGAAAGCTGGAGCAGCCCTAGCCAGCAGTTTGCTCTGCTCTACTTCAGTATTCTTGGAAGGAGAGCTAGTTAATAAGACAGGAAAACTAAGAAGAGGGTAAACAGTTGATGTCTGAAATGCATTACAGAACAGTTTGGGGAAACTTATTCAAACCCCCTGGTCTGAATAAAAATAACAACAGAAGCTTTAAAGAAATTTGAGAGGACTTCAGGAAATGCAGTCAGGAATTAGACTTTTCCATCCTGTTCTCCAAAAGCAAACTATAAAGTCTTCACTACAGAAAAGACAAACAAAATGTGCTTCTCTCACAAACATAGACAGCTGAAGGCTTGTGTAGCTTCCAGGTGGAGTCTGAGGTAAAGATCATCTTAAGTGTAGCTTTCAAGCTGGGAAAGCTTTATCATAACAGCTAAATTGCTGTTCTCCACACTTGCTATAGGACAGTTCCAATAATCTATGGAAATGTGTTTTCAGATCCAGTGATGGGATATATCAGTTTAATTTTCAGAAGTAATTTTCTTCTGTTGATTAAAAAAATACACATAGTTCACTTTCCCCCCCTAATTACAGTATTCAATGGGTTGCAGTAACTGCATCTTCCCCAATGCTAAAGTATCAATGTCAATATGATAACACTGGCTGGAAATGGAGAGATTGAAAATGTTAGTTCTTCTTTCATGTGGCAGAATTTTTGGTTTAAAAAAACACCTTTGGTGTTTTGTTTGGCTGCTAACATTGTAAATGTCTTTGATCAAAAGGTGGGTGTGAGCATGCATGCACCTCTGCATCCAGGGTGTGTGTGTAAAGGCAGATGATGTTGCACAAACGTGATGCATGAGAAATCTGAGCAGATGTGGTTTTGATGGACTGAGGAGCAAACCCTTTAATATTAGGACAAAGAAAGAATTCAGTAAGATGAAGCATGTGCCATTGCTCTCCTTTTGGGAGGTCAAGCTTGGCAGCAGGGTTCTGAAAAGGATGGTATTGAAGGGTGTCCTAACAACCCAAGCCCTACTGATTTATAACAAACCTGGCAGACAGCTGAATGAAATGCTGTTCTGCACAGCAAGAAAAAGCACTTGCTTCACATTTTTGTGCCCATGTGTTGCACTTTCACTGAAGTGATATCCAAGCAGATAAAAATGCTCCATGTCATCTAAAAGGATATGTTTCCCACCCATGTTTTCCCAGTTACAGAAGGAAAATGGATTCAAGGGATACAAGGCTGTGCCATTTCAGTCCAAAAACCCAGCTTTTGGTTCTTAAAGATAAGTATGTTGCCACAATTGGAGACCAAAGATCCCAGGGCAGATTTTGTGCTTTGCTTTCTAACAGTGCAGTGTGATGCTTCCTCCACCACCCAGTTCTCCCCTCCTATCCTCCAGAAGCAACACAGTTAGGGTGGAGGGACAGGCAAGCAAACATTACTCACTGAGCAACTGATATCATGTCTATCAATGTCCATTTCCTTACTAGTTGATTAAGCAAACTAATATCTTCCAACCTCTTGTGAGTTGTTTTCTAAGCTTTTTATGATGTTTGGGTGTCTCCTCTGGACACTGCCATGCTGGTTAGCATATTTGTCCTCAAGCTGTTGTCCTGCACTGGGTGCAAATCTCCAGGCAGATGTCTCCTCCCCCAGGGAATGAGTTTGCATGGCTTTCCACAGGATGTCACAGGGTCAGATGCACTCTAACAGTTATATTGCTGCCTTCAATTATTTTGTGGTTCACTGACACTGCTAGGTCCCCTGTTAACATATTTCAGTCAATGCAATTATGCTCCATCTTTTATTTGATTATTTGCTTCCTGGCTACAGTATTTTTCACTTACAATCACACAGTTTGCTCTAACTGATTTCAGATCTTTTGGACATCAATTACTAACATTGCAACTGAGATGATTTTCCTAATTTAGAAACTGCTCCCCAAGTTCTCCTTCCCATAACTATTTCAACCTATGTACCATCTCCAAATTGCACACACTCCCTCAGGATAGCCTTCACAACTCCTAGCTGATATATCCTTCTCCTAGAATGACAATAAACTTGTGAAAATCTATTTACTGATTTTCAGTGTTGCTCTTCCACTAATTTACCCCAGTCCATATTTCCTTTGGATACTTCTGCATTATCTGGGACTATGTCAAAAGTCCTCTTAAGGTTAACTTGTCTCTTATCTGCTGTTTCTTTTTTATCCACTGGACCAGTTATCCTGTCAATGAAATAAATTAGTTTGGTTTGACATAATTTGCTCTTGACAAATTCATGCTGGTTATTGCTCATTGGTTTATTAGTAACCACTCCAGGTGCTCACTAATTCTTTCATAATTTCAGTAACTTTGGATACCAAGGGTAGACTATCCCTGGTATAACCCCTTCGATTTTTGCCCTTGTCTTCACCTTTAACCTTCCTTCATTTGGAGGAACTGAGTTTTGTCTTTCTTCTTCCACACCTTCCTACATCCTCCAGACATTTACCAAAATACAGCTAATACTTCAGAGATTGTTTTGGCCACAGTGAGTTTCTATGGGTCCTACCAACTGGAAAATAGATTTCAAAGATATATTCCTGATAAAATGGAACATTTTGTAAGATGCCAACAATGCTTCCCCACTCAACTTAAGGGACACAACCTCCAACTGAGCAGATGTCTACAAAGATGTAGCTAGACCTAACAATACTGGTGTAAATGTTATACCTTTTCTAGTGTCTATCTGGCTACTAAACAATGAGACACATAAACCCTTACTTTAGCAGTTAGAATATTGCTGGTGAAATAAGGAGGATTCCCATCCTGTTCTGAAAATAGTCTGTGAAAGCAATATGCAGTTCAAGTCTACCTCACACTTAGAGACAGAAAGATGGGCAACAGCAGCAACCAGTATGTTTTGATCCAAAGTTAGCCATTGCCCAGAAATTTGGCCTAATCCCTTGCTATGCCCAGGTAGAATATCCAATTCTTTTTGGTTTTTATCTAGAGTTCAAAAAAGGAACCCATTACTCTGACTCAGTTTCTCCTTGGCTATGGGCATTTGATATCATAGTGCCTTCTTTCTATATCCAACACAATTGCCAAGTGCTTTCAAGTTCAGCAGAATGTGCTGCATCACTCAATCTATTCCACTTTATTACTCCTTTAGAAGAACTAAATGTATTGGCTGTGAGGGAGGGCTGAGAAAAATGCAAGGAAAACCATTCTGTTTCATCTCCTCCCACCTCAGCCCTATAATCTGCTAGCTTAAAGAAGACATTTATTAAGAGAAATTGTATCCAGTGCTATGGTATCTATGTACTTTAAGGCAGCACTGACAGACTGCAGGTGGAAAACAAACAATCAAGTAAGGAAGAAAACATTAATTCAGGGTATAGAGTTATTCCTCTTGACTAACAGAAGTTTCTATAATGCTCAATTTACCTGCTTTGACATAACATATCCAATTCATTGGGTTTGGAAGGGCATTACCTACTCTGCAGCAATATTGCCTTGTTCTGCTGCCTTCAAGGTAATGGGAAATCACAGAAACAAATGTGAGATTTAACCCCAAACATCAGCTACAGTAAAAACCTTACAGGACTTGTGGGTCTAATTACATACTAACTGTCAATGCAGCAAATGACAGTGATTTGGTACCTGGGAGAGGATCACAGATTTTTTTGTTTCTTCTTTTCCAATATAAGTGCTTTAAAGTTGTTCTGGAGTTGTACAGAGCATGTTGAGATCAACTTATACACTGTATATACTTAGTAAGGTGCTTGTAATTTTTATGCCAATCTCCTCATGAATGCTCTCTCATGGACATGGTGGCTCAAACTAAGCAAAGCAAGCAGAGAAAATTTAAGGGATTTTGATTCTAAAGTGGCTTGAAGAAACTAAATATCACCTCAGGGAAAGCTTGAGCCTGACCTCCTTTGAGCTTCAGAATAATTATGTACCCATCCAAAATTGGTGCCTCAGAGGCAATTAAATTGCAATGAACATAAAATGTTCAATCTCCTTTCAGTTTTTCCCCACAGGTTGTCATTGTATTTGCTAGTTTGATCAAAGATCTTTCCTCCAATAAGATTTTGTTTTCTTCCCAGTTCATTTCCCTTTTTCATCCACGAATCCAGAAATGAAAGTGATACTGTGCTGAATTTATGAGACCATATCCATTTCCAGCAGCAGAATGAGCCTGTGTGCTGAATTCAGCATTTCCTGCTACAGGGAGAAACTGTTTGCCAGTGGTAATGTTCTTCTGTGAGCACAACTAGCTGGAATAAATAGGATGGGAGTGCCACAGATGAGAGTCTCTGCCAATTCTCCTGTGCATAAACATTCTAATTACATAAAAACTTTCTGTAAAGCTATCTGAAACCTCTGGACTAGACTGCAACACAAGTTAAAGTAACTCTTAAGTTATTTGCAGTGAAAACACAGCCAGTAGAGCTTTTAATATTGATTATGCTCAGCTAGAAATTTGACCCTGAGTTTGTACAGTTTTTATGATCACAGAATCACAGAGCATTTCATATAAAATCAGCACAACTGCAACCAGAGCTGTCATAGGCTGTTTCTCTGATGTATGAGAGGATGAGCTTCCACTAATGAAGCCTGATTTTCCCAAAGCAATAATAATAGTAAAACCTCAAAGAATGAATGAAGATACTGTTATTAGTCTGATACAGATTGAAGAACTTGGCATTTAGCAGAAAAGTGCCTTGGTCTCAGTACTTTCCTACTGAATTATAGCTAATGCTCATGGATTAATCAAAAAAGAGAAAAAGAAAGGTCATTAGACTTCACAGTAAGAAAAAATAAAAATGGGGAAGGTGTTCTTATCCAATTGCAATTTCTTTTATGCAGTAAGAAATAGGCTCTTCCTTTGGGTCACTAACATGAGAGGGAAGGCTGAAGAAAGGGCGCAGCAACCAGAGGCATCAGTCCAAAACCAACACCCCCTACATAAATGGGAAGTCTTCATTAGCTTCAGTAGGATTTAGATCTGCCTTTTCTGTGGCCACTTTGGAAAGCAAAGCAAAGGGGTGTGGGGGAGGTTATTGGCAAGCAGTGCTAACTGTGGAACAGAAACCACCAGCAGTGAGAGCTGTGGAAGAGGGAGAAGAGGCTGGCTGTGAGACCTGGAGTCATTTCCCAGCTCTCAGGTGAGCCTCTTTTTTCCCTCAGTTAAGAATGCATCAGGCAAGTCACACACTGAAGATCAAATCATAACAATGTGGGGTTTTTTGTTTTCAAAAGCAATGTTTCCACCTTCCTTTAGATACATTAATATTAATCCTACATGAAAGGGTGAAATGAAAGACTTGTGCTGTGCAGAAGCAAGAGAAGTTGGCAAAGCCCCCAGCCAGCAGGAAGTCTATTCCAAAGACTAATTGGAGGCACAGAAACTCTCTAGCCCATCAGAAGCTTCCTTCAAGAGTATCTTTAGTAGTTTAGCAGAACAGCTAAGGGTCTAGTGCAGGAGCTACAGGACTACAGCAATTAGTGGGTTAGTGCTCTCATACTGACCGTGACTTGTTGTGAAGCTGATTTACATACAGCTTAATAAGAGAATGCTCATCAGCCACAGGACTGGCTGCATTTATACCCCCAAGTAACCTGAGTGATTCAAACAATGAAACCTTGTTAATACCCCAGAAATTAGACACAGTTTGTTCAGAGTGGGTTCATCACAATAAATGCAATTTGCAACCATTTAGAAAGGATACTGACTTGACACTTTGTAGGGTGCTTTTTATTTTGAATAAAAAGATGCAAAATAAATGTATAAGAGATGCAAATAAAAATAATGAGAATAAGCTGTCAAACACTTACATTCCTCCTAGGTCACTGAACAAAAAGTTACCACAGTTTTTAATATACAAGCAATGTAATTGCTTTACATGGCAGGGCACTGGTAACTCTAAAAATGCCAGAACTGACAGCTGCATCATGTAAACCTTTTGCTGTGTAAGGATGTCATACTATCCACTTCTAAGGAAGTCTGGGGTGGAATTTATTGCCTCCTGCCTTCAGAGGATTCTCCATCAAAGAGTTCTTCCTCTAAGAGAAAGGGAATTCTAAAGGCTCAGGGATCATACACATTTAATCCTGATAGTTAGAGTTAGCTGAATTACTAAAGAACACAAAAGTAAAATAATCAAGATTTTTTCATATATAAAGAAAAACAAGTAGCACAGTAGATAGTGCTGTAATTATTACTGCAGGTCCCTGGCCTAAATGGCAAAGCATACTGAGTACTGAGTGAGTACAGGGACTGCTTGAGGATAAACAAAAGCAACAGCTACACTCAGAGAGCATTGCTCAAAATGACTTCTCCTGGAGAGGCCACAAATAGATGATTCTGCCTTGCCCTGACACATACAATTCCACATACTCCAACAAGAAAAATGAATATGCATTAGCAGTCTCATTGTTTGTACAGGCAGCAGATTTGGTCTTGGGGGCTTGCTTTAGGACTGGCTTTCGGAAAGCATCTCATTCACACCCAGCAGCTACTTGCATTAAGATAACAGAGAGCTTACAGTTTACAGCTCCTGGTAGCAAAGTTCATAAATCAAAATAGTAGTAAACCATCTTTACCCTGACATTGCAGTGTGGTATACAGTGAGTTTGGTTTTGGTGTTAAAAATCACAGCCATGCACACTCAGAGGTTTTGTTTATTCAGGAACACTGTAGCACTGACATGTACAGCAGGAACCAAGCAATAAAATTAACCCAAGGAAGACATAACACCCATCTCCCCCAGGAGAGTGGGAAGTTATCTTTTTGCCACCTTCTCATCTACATGCACTGGTAGGCTTAGACAGATCAGGTGAAACAGCAAACACTACACACAGATTTTGGCCACATGAACCAAAATACTGAGCCAAAAGGTACACTCAGCTGCAAGCACTTTCTCTTGGGATTAATGCTTCTGACTACTCTTTTCTGGTTTGCTTGCTGAAGGTCCCCATATGCCAAGACTACTCTTCCTCTCTTGTAACCTTCAATGAAAATCTGAATGGTTTAACAGGAGTAAGGATCTCTCATTATATCTGGAAGTATGAACACATTTTCTCTTTGTTCATCCCATACCTTGCAGTAGGATGCAGGCATTCCCAGCAGGCACTGGCAGCTCCCAGTTTCTACTCCCACAGTGCTGATATAAAATGGCCCATTTTCAGCCCCCAGGGGAGGGTGCCTAGCTTTCATGTGAGCACATTTAGCTATAATGGTTCAAATGACAACCAAAGTTCTTTGCTCTGCTGGGAGGAGCTTAGGGTGTCCTAACTCCAGCTCCCCATCCAGATCTCTGTATCAGTCCAAAACAACCAAGGCATTTCTCTGCTTGCTTCTGTTGATTTTATTGAGGGTTTGTTTTTTCTTGGGGGATATTGAAAACTGAAACCTTCACCACTCTCATAGGATGGTTAGATATAAATTAGGATAAGAACTCACCTTCTGTTTGCAAAAGGACTTCCTGAGGGAACAGAGTGAGAGAACAGTGTGTCATTCATGCTGGTCACAGGTCGGGGGGGCCTAAAAGAAGGCAAAATACCCAGTTGCACTAATTTTGCACAACAGACAACTCACCAGCAACACTATTTACAGAGAATTAAATGAGCTCCTTGTTAAAGTTACATCACTACCACTATCTTCTGCTTTAAATAGCAACAGTGCCAAATTACAGGCACTGCAGTTTTAACCAGAAGTTGATACAAACACAGTTTTACTAAGGCCTGGAAAGAAAGAATGGTTTTCTGTGTGCTGAGGTGAGTTTTAAGCAACTTGTCTGACTATTTTCCTGCTTTGGCAACACAACCACTATGCCATTTTTTTCTTTCCAGAGCCTGTAGTCCATGGTTCAGCCACTGCTTTCAACCATTCAGGATGAGCACTGGTAGCAGATTCCCTGTGGCACCACAGAGGTCTGCAGTGGGTAACTGCCAATAAATTACACATCTTTTCAGGAGGTTATCCCTGGTGCTAAACTCCATGCTACCATAACCACACAGTAACCACAGTGTATCCATAGCCCCATAAAATACACATAGTACTATACTGGTTTAACTGCAAAGCTTTTCAACTGGTATATAAAACCCTCAAACAAAAATTGAAAATAAGTGTCTAGTTCAAGAAGACCCATTAAAAATGATGGCTTTATTATTACATTCTTTATTTCCTGCTCTTACTAAGAATGAAATGAGATGGAATATTTCCTCTGCTTTCTCTTATTGTCTAGTCTCAAAAATATTTTGTCCATCATTTTTATTTCTGCACCCATTAAGGTGAAATTTCCCCTTCTTGGTGGACTTGAGTAACACTGGGCAAAAGATATAGACACTCTGGAAAAACTAAGAAATGTTATTAAAATCACAGAGTTTTCAATCAGGTATGAGCAGAACCTGAAGCTATGTAGACTTGAGACTTCCAATAGCCTGAGTTTCAAGTTGGTTAATATGCCCTTTAAGCTCTGTGAAAGATTTGCCTTGCTTTCTGAATCCTGCAGATTTGCAAACCAAAATACAGTAGCCATCTGCAAAATACTCCCTGGGCTCCAACTCTGCAGGACTACCAGGCATCCAAACCATTGGTAAGAAATGAAGAAAGCCAGTTCTGCACAGAAGGGAACCATTACTATATGTTTTCTTTCTTATTTTGTAACTGTTAGAAAACAAGCATAAACGCAGCTTTTGACAAGTCCAAATGGATTTCTCAGCATGACAATACCACAACAATTTAAAGAAGTTTAAAACTGGGAAGAGCAACATGTAAGATTTGGCATGTTATTCATTTCTATGTAAACACAGTGTTAGCCTAACCCTGCATCTGCAGACCCACATGAAGATCTCCAGTTTTGGTCAGTCATGAATCTGAGAAGCAGCACTTAGTGCTCCATGTATTTATGGAGAAGTGTTTAATATTCTTTTTCATGGAGTCCTTCATCAGAGCTTGGGTGAGGCCATGATCAGAGCCAGTCCACTCAAAAGGTCATTGTGGTATGACTCTTGAAATACAGAGACTTCAACATAAACTTAGAAAGAATGCTTAGAAAATTATTTAATGGGCAAGCAACTTGTATTTTGTTGCCTGGGAATTTTAAACTGGTAATTGGTGTAGGAGAAACAGTTCACACCAGCTACATGTGAGTATTGAGTTTTTCCTTTTCTCAGTGCAATCACCAGCCAGAGATCACATTAAAAACTAACTGGGCAGAGCCTGGGGTTTCTGAAAGATGAATCCAACTCTGGGCTGTGGAGTCCTAAAGAGTAGAGAAGGAGGGAGGAGAGGCTGGTTCTCAAAAGTGTGCCAGAGAAGAAGGTACAAGGAATGCTCCCTTGGGCTCTGCTTTGCCTTACATGCAGTTATCCCTGCTGACTGAGGAGGAAGTGGGTATGTGGCACCCAGGGACTTCAGCAGATCACCACATAAACACTTCAGGGTTAATTTCTCTAAGTTTTATCTCAAAACAGGGGTGGAAGAGAAAGTTTCTAACCCCTGAAAGAGCTCTTCTCTTTCACTGTCTCTGTATTGAAAAACAATTCTTTATTTGGCCCTGGACTCTGATAAGAAGGATTGAGAATAATGAGTTTATGACATTTTTTTCCCAAGCTTCTTCCTCCAGTAAGTGTACTAAAGAATAAAAATACTCACCAAGTATCTCTTTTGCAGCCAAAATGAAATGGAAAAGAGATCATTAATTAAATTGACAGTTTAATATATATGTGCTCTAAGTAGTGCATTGGACATACTCCATTCTTATGACCCTGATTCTGCAAAAAGCATGAGAGCCTCTATGCACAAAAGGTCATTGATCTGTTTGCATAGGCAGAGTTACTCTTGTGTTCAAATGTCTATAAACTCCAAGGCTTTGCTGCAGTTTTGTGATTAGCATTAGTTTGTCAATTCTCATGTGAAGACAACTATATTAAACTAAACTGAGCTTTCCCAAGGCAAGTTTCTTAAAGGCTGATGCCCACTGTCACATTCCTCAGGTTCAGCTTGAATATCAAACAGATGTTCAGACAGACATATACACTTGTGTGATGTGGCAAGAACAGCAGACTTTATGGTAAAGCAAAGCTACTGACTATAAATGTATAGCTTTCTGAGGTTAGTTCTAAACTTCTGATGAAGCTTTCTGCTACCAGTGAGCCAATGAACTTCTGTCAAGCAGGGAGAAAACACTTGATGCTATTGAAATAATGCTGCATAATAAATGCATGCTATGGCATAACACATACCCACAGTAATAAACCAAATTAAATCAGAGGAATTTTCCAAAGTTCTCCTTGCTGGTCAAACCTCTTCACACTGGTGTCAAAAACAATGCTCCCACAGGCTTAGGTGGAAACAAAGTCAGGCCAATGCAGAATGCATTTGAAAAATACCTCCAGGATGCACTGGCCATGCCATTTCTCATCTCTGCAGTCTGGTGTTGCTTTTTTATTGCCAATCTGATGTATAGAAAGGAAAAATGACCCCTCCATTGGTGGGGGGGAGTTCCACCATCAGGTTATTGACACCTTGGTAACTACTTCTCTAGATGAGCCTTAGATTTTGTTTAATTGGAAATTCTGTGTGGCACCAGTAAAACAAAAAAGCCCATGCAGTCTTTCTGTCTGGTACCACTCAAAGGTGGAAGAAGGATGAAAAGGAAAGGCTGTGTAGTCAAGCAGAGAGTACTTGTCCCCATTTAAGCTAGAAGCTAAGAAAAGGATACTGTTTTGTTGCCAATAGTCTTCCATTTAATGCACATATAAAACCCTTATTGCCTGGATTCCTGCCCAGAGCTGTTTTTCTCAAATTCCATTATGTTTAAAACTAAAAATCACATCAGTGAGAAGATATTCTCAATGAGGTACTGTAGCATATCTCTCCCCTCAGTTAATTTATGTGAATTATGGTGTAGATCATGCTACCTCCACAACTTACAGGTTTTTCACTCATGTATCATTATAGCCAATACATATTTCCAAGTTATATTGCCTTCAATCTATGAATAAAGAGAAACTCTGTCATAAAACAAAATAGATGGTGACTCATTCTCCCATCCAATCACTCTAAATTATCTCTGCATAGTTAGGAAGAAGGGAAGGTGTTAATTTCACAGCAAAGATTTGGAACAGATCCTACTCAATTATGGCACCTTTCCCTTGCCTTGCCTAAATGCATTTAACCCATTCACAGTAGCCCAGTTTTCACTGCCCATTATCTTCTGACATACCCTCAGGGCCTCCAGCCAAAAGGGAACAAAGGCTTCTCTTTCAGTTTCATCCTCTCTGCCTCTTCCCATTTCTCTAAAGGATGGCCAAAATCTGCCTGTGAAATTACCACTAACTTGCCAGCAAAGCCAAGGGCTTTTGTACCACACACAGCAGTCGGGTAGCTCAGCAGGTCCAGCTCTGGATGACTTCCAAAGAACAACTCTTATTACACACCTTGAAAAAGTTCTCAACATGAGGAGGACTAGCAGCATGATTTATCCTTCAAACAGCAGCTAGGTCAGATGAACTCTCCAGGTGTTGCACAACCCACAATGGCCAGTCTGTGCTTGTGCTACATACAAACACTCAGTACTGACACCAGGAAATATGTGTAATAATTCTAGAGCAGAATAGTTCCAGCAGCCAGTAACACAGCAAGCAAATACAATTTTAATGGCTGCTACCTGAAATGCTTCAGTCAGGGCCTCTGGGAAGATGGTTAAGACAGGTATTTTCTTAAGTAATATATCAGAATAAGAGAAATACTCTAAAGATAGTATTTTTGGAATAATTTTTACAAGTCAATTTCTTTGCAATTTTCTTCCAACTACTGTCTTCATTCTTCCTGAATTCCATAGAAATTTGCTTTGTTTTGTTCTTTTTTTTTGTAAGGACCCAAGAGGCAAAGGTAAACCAAATTGATAAACAAGAAAATGTGAGCAACTACCACTATGGATGGTGGAAATGCTTCAGAAAAAAAAAATCCAAAGTGATCTTTTCCCCACACTGCAGAAATAGATTTTGCCTCTGCTTTGAGTTTCTTGACTCCTGCAGAGAAAAAGCAGTGATGCAAGCTACTATACCAAAAAGGAATTGTGCTTTCCCAAACAGTAAGATGTAAAGATCATAGAGTCCCTTCAAACGGCTTGGCAATTAAAGACACACTTCTCAAGCAGACTCTTCAGAGCTGAGTGAAGCCACAGCTCCACTAAAGTCAGAGAGAAATCTGACACTGATTTCAATAAAATTGGTCAGGCTTCACTTTTCTCTGGTGGCTTCACTTTCCCACATGCCTCTTGCCTCACAGGTCAAGACAAACCTGTGATACACTGAAGCTGAGAGTCTCTAGGTGACAAAATGAATATTCTCAGCATGAATACATCCCAAAGTGCTGAAACTTGATTTCATGGAGATTGCATGGATATCTCTTGAGGAGAATGGGGACATACACAATTGTCCCAGTATTTGGTTTCATGTATATATCCTGCTGACTTTTCAAGTGAAGTCACATCAGAAGAACATTTGTATACTAAATACCCCTATCAACACATTTGCACTTGTGATGCATTGAGCTTGGTAAGCCACAGCTGCCTCCTGTTTTGTTCAGAGCTCTAGTCTCTACACCTGGTGTAAGCAACACCCACAACAAAGCTTACTTTCTCTACAGCACACAGATACTTACACAATATGAGCCAGGTTTAGAGGTTTTTCAGGCTGGTCAGGGAACATTGGGTGCAAAGGTTCACGGCTGGAAGCACAGCTTAAAGACTTGCTAAGTGCATTAGTTAGCTTCTTAGCAGGTGATTTCTGGGAGGAACAAGGAAGGTAGAGGTAATCTGGACAGGTAAGGTGCACTCTTTCTGCTATAGGAAGCACAAAACAACAGGAAGCTCTACAGCTTACATACCTATCCACTGATATCTCCCTTGTCCCCTCCCACCCAGAGAGTCTGGTAAGGCAAAGACTGCTTGGTTTGGAGGAAAGATGACTCTTACCTTCAGGGGCCTTTAGGGTAGGCTCAGGGGGTAGAGCTACATGGACAGAGGCAGCTGCCATGGCTTCTTTGCAATGCAGCACTCAGGTGGTATTGAATGAAAGACTGACACAACCTTAAGTGTTGCCTGGACTGGAGCTGGCTCCTACCTCACCATCTTGGGTGATACCAGAATATATCTTTGTATGCCTGTCCTTCTGGATACACTGTATGGGACATTGTTTCCTTCCCAGTTGTGGGCTAAGCACAAGGCTGGTATACTCTTTCTCATCACTAGTGTTTCCCTTCTCATCTCCAGCACCCTGTACTGTTTAGCTGCTGCTATAAAGCTCCTCTTTCACCTTTCCTGCCACACGGGGGAACAGGAAATTGGAGACAAGTGCATGGTGGGAATTGCTCCACCATGGCAACAACATCCCAGAAGAGACTGATGTATTGTCACTGCCACCAAAGGATGGGGAGGCTCTGTGCAAGAAACATGCTTTTCATCCTCAAATCCCACCAGTGAACTTAAAAAAGATCAGTAGTTTCTGCTTTCTAGTTTTGTGTGGCCACTCTTTGCAGCTGAGTACTTTTCTAAGGAAGGGCTGGCTCAGAGATCAGATCTAGGGTGTTGTTTAGGTTGTGTGAGAGATTCTCAGGGAATCCCACCTGCCTTTCTGTGATTCAGCTTCTCTGCCAGTACAACAGGGGTAGTGATCCTTACACTGCCTCTTTCCCCCAAAACACACTGAAATTTAAACTTGTTTTTGGAACTTAGAGGAGTAGTATTGTATTTGAGCACAGACATCCTGCACCAACTTATGACTGCAATCAAGGTAATAATGAAATATTTCATTACAGAAATACAACCTAAACCTGTAAAGTTCAGGCTTTTTCTCTTTCATTGTAAATGTGATTTCACTCTGAATTGAGAACAGTTGAGCTCCACTGCACCCATGAGCACCTCTATTCTGCATGTGGAGCTTGATATGGATGTATTATGGAGAATGCTAACCAGGTTAGAACAAATGCTAATGAACAGTGGAGAAAGGCAATTTAAAACTTGAAGCAAAACATATGTTTCTGACAGAGAAACATTAGAAATCACTAGGCATGTAGTCACATTTATGTCTTCTGCTGAGCAGAAATCTTAAGTTTTCCAATTACTTCCTACCTACCATTACAGCTCCCTGGCTACAGCAAAAAGTGAATTTATAGCACAAATTCTGTTAGGAATGGAGTCAGACTGGGCACTCTCCTATTCAGAGATAGTCAGAGGCTAAAGCCTGGCCACTGGTGTCTATGCAACAAGCAGCAATTAGGAGCCACCAAAACAATTACACATCCAGATCTGCTAAGATGCAGGGCAGGGCTGTGTGACTGGCATACAGAGCAAACCCGCTCAAATTTAACCCTTGCCTGCCCCATCAACAGAAACCACACATTTAAAAGGTGCTAAGTTCAGAACTTTGTCAAAAAACCACACAAAGTGCTGTACAAATGTGAGTTGTTGTTATATGCATAATTTTCTTTTTTTTTCTAACAATAAACATTTGTAATGTTTGATATTAGTTAAGATTTTTCTGCTGATCTCTGGATTTGAACCCAGAAGGACTGGGTTGCTCTGTTCTCAAGGACTTCTGGTGGTGATTTGCTCCAGTCTGTGGAGAGCTTAGCCCCCAAGGTCTGATGCCCTTCAGAGAAGGTTAATGTAGCTGTTGATACTTCTCTTTCAGCTTAGAAAAAGCATTTAATTATTTTAACAACAAAAAGACTGGAGTGTATTTTTCTCTACAGTAAACACTACTGTGGATCTAAGCCTGTGACCACACTCAAATCTGCAGTGCCAGGACCATCCCAAATGCTCTGCATATGCTGCAGCCACTCAATTGAAACTATTGATGAATGAGCAGTAAGCATTCACCATTTCATTTACACGTAGCCAAACAGAGCAAGCCAATGACGATTTTACTGTGAGTCCTGTGGGAAGGGAAGAAGCCCTTGAAGGATCCACGAGCCTGGTGCCCTGCTGTCAGCCCCTCCTGCACAGCCCTCCCCGTGGCACACACCCTCACAGGCACCCCAGATCCTCACCCAGAAGAGACCATTCCCACCTCCAGGCTCTCCCGATGGCTCCCAAGGCCTCCCTGAAGGGTTCACCAATCCCAATCCGAACCAGCAGCCTGGTTCCTGGCCTCCCAGTGCCGGGCAGCTGCCCAGAGCTGCAGCTGGGGGCTTCTCTGCGGGCTGGAGGGCAAAGCAGTCTGCAGCAAGGCGCAAGCTTTCCCTTACCCATGACGTGTACTCTTTCATTTGGTGCTGGTTGCTGTGGGAACCGCTGGCATGGCCCCTCCAGAAGCAGTCCTGACAGAGCTGGTAATTGTGACACTGCTGGCAGCGGTAGCGAAACCCCATCATGCTCTCGCTGTGGCAGTAGGAACACTCGACGGGGTGGAAGACTGTGCAGGGGAAAGAAACACCGAGTCAGAAACCACAGCAGAGAAACCTCCAGCAAGAGTTTACTGACAGGCCCAAACTGAAGGGCAAATCCTTTCTTTGTTCCACTGTGATCTGCAGTGTTGGATGCCACCTACAGCTCTGGCTTGTGAAAATTCAAGTAGCCACCAGGCAACCTGTGGTGAGCCATGGGCAATGCCTCCTCCGTTGGGCACCAAACCCTTCTGAGCTGATGTCTGCACCTCCTGCTTGCAGCAGCAAAAAATGTGTTCAGTGGCTAGAATACAGAAGATATTCCTATGTGGGAAAATCCACTGCAAACTTCAGCTGTGGTACTAGGGGAAGCTGAATGTTTTGCTATGGTGAGGAGCTCAAGTGATGTGCCTCAGAGGAAAAGTCTAACTCATCTTTCTGATTACTGGAAGCACAAAAGTGTACTTAAGCATATCGTTGTCTCTTAATTACTGCTGTCTCATTTGTACAGCTGGCATCACTTAGGTACCTATAAAGGGAGCTGAACACTTAGCTTTGGATGCCCAGATTTGGAAAGCTGGCCATTGAAGGGACTCATGTGGTCCAGTTCTCTGTTCCACTCCGAAGCAGCCAGTAATGAGGCCGCAAGTCACCGAGTATGCTAAGGCACCAGTCAAGACATTCTGAAGCAACAGAACTACTTCTGTTCCTCTCCCCTCATTACAGCATGTTTCCCATGCTGTAATTTACCATGGGGCACTGAACATCTCCTTGACCTTCTGCTCTTCTGTCATACACTTCAGTCTGGGAGTATCTGGATCAACCTGAGTGTGTCAGGGTTTTAACTCTTTGCCAGAATTTCACAGCAGGAAGGGTTAGAGTTTTAGGCTGGGAAACAGTGTGAAGCTGCTGAGGGACAGGGAAGGATAACAAGAGCTTGAGGAAGGTTGTGTAGATAGATGGCTCTGGAGCCCAGAAGGACTTGGGAACATCATCTTACTGACCTTGGTGCCTTTCAGTGGAAGAAGGATTTATTTAGTTCAAGAACTGGTACAACTTCTTCATATTTTTACCACCAAAAAATGGCTGCATACCTTCCCTTCTGCCAACCCCATTTTCTTGTTGGAAATATGGTGTAAATACTTCTATTGCCTAACAAGTTGAGTATATATGATCTTTTCTTTCCCCTGCCCCTGTCACTTGTTTTTCCCTGCAGCATCCCAAAGATGCAGTTATCCTAGAAGTAAACCTTCAAGGGAACAACAACACAGGAATATTCAACAAACTCCTTATAGAACAACCTCTGAGGCAAAATATCAGGCTGGAAAACTGGTTAAGAAATACAAGTTTATCTTGTTAAATTAGCATTTAAATTTTTTGGTATAAACTTTCTCCATTTTAAAATATTCATTTCTCTAGATTTGAAGTGTTGGAAATATGACTGCCAGCATCACTGCCTCCCAATGATCATGAGAAAGGAATGTCACATTAGGGGTAAGTACACCCAGATAACAAGACAGTAAAAAGGCATTTCTTGTCTCATGTTTTCTTCTATTTCATATTGTCAGTGCTGGTCCTTCTGGACAGCAGAAGCTGGCTGCACTGGAGCTGGGGAACTCCTCCAGAACTACATGAGGAACTGTACAGAGTTTGTGGACTTCAATTTGGTGGTGCACATAGTGAGATGAGATGCACAAGCTTTCTACCTCTACCCTTGAACTTTCACTGTGGCAGCACCTTCTACAGAAACAGTATATGAAGGACTTGGCTGGAGCACTACATCTATGAGTCTATAAACTTTTCCCTAGGTGCTCAAGAAGTTGGAAGGCTCTGGAAGATGTTAACTGTCCAGTGACATGCACTGTGCAATACTCAAATGAGTTGATCTTCATGGTGTTTTCCCATCTTAAGATCTGTGGTCTGTTCATTTTGGGGAAACACAACACTTGAGGAGAAAGAGGCATCTCATCATTAAATCCTTGTCTTCTACATGGGCAAAGGAAAAGGATGACTCTGGAACATGCTTTTCAAAGTCTGTCATCTGGCATTGTAGGCTTAGGAGGAGATCCTTCACAAGGACCTTTTGGCTGATATTTTGCACTGCACTGGACATCCTCTGCCAAGAATATAGCATGAATGGAAACTGCCAAGCTGTTCCTTCTCTGCTGCCATATGTCACAGCTAATAAATACATGGCCTTGACAGTTTACTAAATGTAAGTGTATGAATGGATCAAGTCCTATCATTCTTTGCTTATCCAGAGCACATGAGGGAGGAGAAGACATGATCAGGATAATTAATTAATGACTGGAACTAGATGATCTTTAAGGTCCCTTCCAACCTGGGCCATTCTATGATTCTGTAGCTTCCTGAGCATAGCAAAAATTAAGCCATGCTCCTGGATGAATGACCAACAGGATCCTTTAACTATTTCAGCAGTGACTGTAAAAGTAAAACATGGAGTCAATGAACCCAGCACAGTAGCTCCTACAAAACCATCTACAGAGTGAGAAAATCACCACACAAAAGCTTATACTTGTAACTGTTTTTTGGCAGCAGCTCTTACTTACCATTTTCAACATTTGCCAGTCGATGCAGAAGTGGTAACCACACTAGACACTGTGGTGGGGGATCAGACATAAGAGTATCCAAGAAGGTGTTTAATGTGACTTTTTTCTGCTCAAACAAGCAAACAAAAATGCACAGAGAATCAGTAATCAGACATACCAAACTGGTTTTATTGAACAAGCTTCAGATGCTGGTTTGCTAAGAAGCACATGTGATACTAGCAAAGCTTTTCTGGACTATTTTTAGCACACTACCAATGAGTAGCAGGCTGGGTTGGAGATACCTAGCTCTCACTTCAAGACTCTCTTCTAAAGTCATTGCCTGAAGATGCTTAGTGAGTAAGGATGGCATTCAACTCTTCATGTTTCCATGTGAAGCCCGTAACGAGTACAAGTGCATCTAGGCTATCACTATCTATTACCAATTTTCACCTGAAAAGTCACTGCAGAGAATGACTGATGGTACTCCACCAAAGAAAATGAAAGAAAACAGTGACAAGGGAGTATAATTTCAAAGCAGACCATCACAGACAATTGTGTTACTGTAATTTAAGAAACTATGCTTGTCTGTTCAGAGAGGGCAAATAGTTATGGGTGAGCTCTAATGGTGAGATGTTGTGTTTACATACACTCAGGGACTGCAACTGTTTCTAAACTCTCCATGCCTGTAAGTACTTTCAAATATTCTTAAAATGTCTCTGTTGATTTAAAAAATGTAATCAAGGCCCTGAGTTTCTTAGATGTCTAGAAAAAGTCATCACAACTCTTAGTTCCTTTGTTTTTTCAGGCCTTTTAGGTGGTATTTCAGCCTGAGACATCTCCACCATACATACCTGCTCTTTCCTGGGGAGTACATAGTGTGTACTGAAGTACATTGCTAATAGGTGACCAAGGACAGAGAGTCTGTAAGAACTGAGCAACTGAGCCTTCCTTTAAAATTAAGATGCAAAAATATTGAGCCCTGTTGAGAATGTGTGCAGATATAATTTATAGACATACATATTTAAGTAGCATCTCCATATCCAAAGGGACTGCTAAATTTTCATATGTGATTGCATAAGCTACTGCTTTAACTTGCTAAAGAACTGTTGTTACCCCATGAGGAAGCAAAGCAGCAGCTATGCAGTGACTTGTATCATCCCCATGTGTTGTGGAATGCTTTTAAGAGCTGAGATTTCCAGACAGAGTGTCTGTGCTGCATTTATATACAATTGCTACCAAATGTAAAGAAAATCATTATTTCTCTTATAGGCTGAGTGATCAATTGAAAACATCTCACTCTGTAACAGTCTCAATGATGAAATACTGCAAGATATTGGGAAATGTATGAAGAAATTTGTACCTAGGAGAACTGAAAATACTTGAGGCTAGCTGTGAAAATGGTCTTGATTCCTCACTGAACAGATATAGCCAGAATATGAGCTCTAAATCTCACTGAAATACTTTTCCCAAAATACCTGCAGTATGACAGTTCAATCAACCAGTTACCACCTATTTGTTGTATGAATGATCTTCCCACCTCTGAAGAGTGGATAACCACTTCTCAAACAGGCATCCTAACCATCAGCTCACAGAAAGGGACCTTTCTTCTGGAGACTGGCTGTGGATGTTTGGCATGGCTTTGCTGACCAATGCCACCAGCCAATGTCTGTCCTGCCTGCAGCAGAACTGAGAACAGGAGAAGAAAAAGGCAGAATGAAGTCTAGGAAAACAAGGGTCCTCTAGTGCCCTGTACTGCAGAGCTGAATAGCCTTAAGCCTTCTCTCTGCTTTCAAAGGCAGATGAATTGGCAGCAAACAAACAGCTGGTCTAAACAAGCATCTAGATGGGGAGACAAGAACATCTCTTCCACAATGCAGTAGGTTTTTGAATGTAGCTATAATTTAAAACCTGATTTGCACCAAATAAAGCAACTTAGCTTCACTGACGGCTTTATGGTTGAACTCCTCTGGTGGTCACTGATTAGAGAGAGCAATGTCCCTTAAAAGGACACCAGCAGAACAATTTCCATATATTTTAAAAAGCTTATTTTCTTCCTGCAGTTTATTTTCAGCTGCTGGGAGAGCTGAAACTGAAAGCTGTTTTCTAAATATATGCTACATGCAGATGGAGTCTAGGTTTGTGGAATAACACTTAGCCAAGTGCTAAGAAAATGAAGTTACTGTCTATCTTTTCACTTTGGGATAAAAAAGGAGAAATAAAAAATGGGGCTTATAATAATAGCAGCATTTTGTAATACAAATACAGTATAACATCATGTTACTCCTACCTATGAGGAAAAGAGGTAGAGATAAAACTCCTTTTTGAGCCACCTATTTGTTTTCTGAAACATTAAGTCACTTGCTTTGGCTTAAATTTGCTGATGAGGAAACTGTTGTTTCTGTTCTGAATAGCCATTCAATCTAGCAGTGCTTCACAGGCAGAGGAAAATACATGGTTTGACCAAGTAAACCAGTGCAATAGGGAATAATAAAACATTTCTGCAAAAGGAAAAATCCTTTCAGATGCAAACTGAAATAGATCTGACATTGTGAGCAGAAGATCTCTCCCAGAATTCTTTCTTTCCTTGCAACTGAGGAATCTATGTATCTGGGGGTTGAAAGGCTTGATAAGCAAGTGATCCATAGTGAGAACAACAAACAGAGTGACAAACTTATCCCAAGGTATCAACTTTTGATAACACCAAGTACAATATCATAGTGAAAGAACAGCCCAGGGTGTGACTAAGACCTACCTAGATAGGATGTAATGAGAATTACATAAAATGAATGTAAGAGAAATATTAGACTAGATTTACAAGAGTACTTGGCTGCCTACAGAGGAAAACCAGCAGCTTTGTAAATCTGTTGTGTACCTCCATCAGTTAAGGGTCCTAACTCTCACAAGCTTCAAGTGGACATTGAGAACTAAACCATCTAATGCCTGTCTGGAGACTATGTTTCTTAAGGTACCTTAGTATATCTGGTCCTCTCACTTGGATAGAGTATCAATAAAAGCACCATTTCTGATGGCTCCCTAGATAGAGAATGAGCCCTGAATGATATTTTTTAGAGGAAAGAAATTGCTTTTTTCCCTTCTTTAATAATAGCATTTCCAGCATGCAAAGCTTGACTGCCTTGTTGCCATGCAAGAGCACTTTTTTATCATTTTTACACTAAACTACCAAAAGTCACTTCACTATGTAAATTCTTCAGCATAAGATGAAGTTCAGACTTACATCTCCCTCTGTGAAACAAGACTAGTTTCATCTATGCAAACATTACCATTCAAAATGATCTGAGAGATGATTCAATAAATGAAATTCCACAATGTCTTGCAGTTAGCTGCAGTGCCTGTTGATTACTGATGGAACTGATGGAAAACAAAAAAATGTGACTCTACTTTGCATGCAAATGACACTATTCCTGCTCCATTCAACTTATTTGTTCAACAGTATTCAGTTAGTGAATGAAAGGATAAAGAGGAAGAAAATAGGATTTTATTTCTAATGTTTTCCCAGTTTCAGCATCTTCCCTTACTTTGTATTTATGCAATTACACAGTGTGATGTGTGGCAAGAACCAGAGGAATTCTCTCTTTCTCCACTGGAGAAGTGGACAATCAGCCCCAAATATGGGATCTTTTGAAGTGCTGGGTGTTAGCTGCAGCCAATGTAATGTACTGTATACTCAGTGCACCTACAGAGTCTGGTGAGTTATGGGAAAATCTTGTATTTTCTTCAGGATAAATGCATTGCTTTCCTGACCCTATCTCATTGATGGCATCTGTAAAAGACAAGGGAATTTCTAACACCTAACTACTCCCATTTTCAGTACAGATTTAAGGCATCTTACTTCTCACTCTTAAACTACTCCTGTGTGCACATCATCCCTTGGAAAACACATTGTTTTTTCAGTGGGAGTTGAGCTTTGTATGCAAAAGTTAAGGTCTCATATATGCTTACAGCAATAACAACTGGGGTGGAGGATTGCTTGTCTCGGGTTATTTATATCACCTAAATGTAAGTACCTAACTGAGGTGCTTAATTTAGGAAGCTAGTCTCCTCAGGCTCTCCAGTTTAGGAACATGTAAATTAAGATCCTGCTCTGAATGACTTTTTGACTAAGCATCTCCCTCCTCTGTGGTTCTATGGGGAACCTCTAGAGTCTAGCTTCCTATTGAAGCCAGCAATTAGCAAAGTGGAGCTCCCCTGCACCCAGCCATGCATTTCCTGGGTGAATATGCAGATATGTATAAGAAAGGAAGAAAGTCTTGTCCTGCTCAGAGGGGTGACAGAGATCCTCTGTGCAGGATGCTCACTCTTTGTTTACCTGTTGTGAGAAGCAGGATTTTGCTGATTGCTCAGTATAACCAAACGAAGGCCCTTCGAAAACAGCCGTGGGCAGCTTGAGAACCTCCCGCAGGAACATGTCGTACCTGCCATAAACCATCACTCCACTGGAGTCAGAAATCATTGAGAAAATATCTGAGGGGGAAAAAAAAGACAAGAAAAAGACACAGCAACTTCAGCAAGAGCTACAGATTTGCTCTGAAGTCAGTATCCTCTGAGTTGAATCGTAAGCGTTAAACCACGTTCTGCTTAGGGAACCCTTCACTGTTACTGCATCTTCAACTATAACCACTCTTAACAGAGAACAAAGAGAATGATTTACATATTAAAAAGTAGCTTATTTTTGAGACTGAAATATTCCTGCCTTTTCAATGCATGTGGTCATTTTTTTAAGCAAAGTCTGATGCATAGCATAAGGCAGTAGTTTAATCAGATAAGAAGGATTTAATTTGACAAGATATGCAAGATCAGCTTTTTGCCTACTCCCAGCTTACTATTGCAAATATAAATCTTGACAATGAGTTCATTAAGTCAGTTATTATTGTTTTGGACACACAAAGCACTGAAGGGCTTTCACATGCATTACTTTTCACTCTTCTCCTTTTTGTTCATATATAAATGTATCACAATTCGATTACTGAAGAGATGCAGGTTTCTCAGCCTTTACTTGTCCCCTTGTTTAAAATTATCCTAAGCTTAGCAGGAGATCATAGACTAAGGAATATTTATAATTTTTTAGGCTGTCACATGAGCTGCTTCATTTCCAGTAACCTGGAAGAGAAATTCTGACAACAGGATCCTGGGACTGCTGACCCAAAAAGTCAGCATCATACTCCAGCCTTCTGCTCTATGGAGCCTGCTCCTGTTCTTAAAGCAGCCTAGGAACAAACAGTGTTCAGTTTACAACAGTGTCCAATTCATAATTTAAGTCTGTATTTGAGTTTCTACATGGAAATAATATATCAAAAAATGGCACCACACCTGGAAGACCACATTAGCACCTGGGATTTCTACTTGTCTACTCTGACCAACAACAATTTACAAACTCAGTTTTCTTTGGCTGTGGTAAAAAGTTTAGAGGAAGCTGAAGGTTGACATTAATCCTTTGGTCAAAATGTCTGGAAAATGGTGTTCTGGCCCTGAGTTACAGACATCACAGAACTAAATAGAAAGTCTTTCATTGCAGCTACAAGTAAACTATACTTGGCTATTGGGGAACTGGGAATAAATCCTGTGAAATGAGAATCTGTTCTGCAAAATAGATGGGAAGAAATATAAATAGTGCATAAATATATTGTACTTCTAAGTGAGAAATGAAAGGGATGTTTTAACAAAAAGTCTGAAGAAACTGCTGCATGATGTTTCATGACACTGAACATTGGAGGCACTTACCTGTGCTGTGAGTTCAATCATCCCAAAGTAAAACAATAAAATCCAGTAATCAGATCCTCACTATATGGAATTTGGGTTCAAAAATAGAAAGTCTGGTGTGAAGTTCAGCCAAATGTTTAATGGAATTTACTTGGAGATACACACAATACAAATCTCAAACCCAGCCATGAACCTGTCCCTTACTTTTTCTACCTGTGCTGTTATCTCTCCAAGTACGGCAATGATGAAGAGTTAAAAAATGTCACCCAAAAGACTTACATCTTAATTTGTCCATGATCTTTCCTCCACAAAGGGTTGCCAAGGCCATTTTGACAGCAAAAACAGAAATTTTACCATGTCCTTCCCTGTTGAAAAGCAGAAAGTAGACATATTTTATATGTGCATTTTATAACATGGACCTCTTGCCATTTGAAATGTACATCACTGACAGGACAGGCTGTAATGCACACTATATGTGGATTGACATACAAAGACTTTGAAGACCTCTAAAATCAAAGTTAGTTGTGTGGGAACACATATCAGTACATTGTTCTGTAAAGATCTCAGACCAGATTTATGATGTGTATCAAGCTCAACACTGAACTGTTTATCTCTTGATACACTAAGGTGATGATTAGTGCTGCTATTTGTGCTACAATTGCACTGAAAGGCACTTACTCTGCTCATGGTCTCCCCACCCTAAGTGCACTGTGCATCTTCTGTCCCTAGAGATTGCTTTTTAGAAGATTATCACTTTCAGGTAAAAATAAGACTTTTTTATTTCTCCCTGAAAGGATCAGACCATGAACTGCACTCTCAGGATGCTGTGTTCATCTTAAGCCAACACTTCCTTCCACTGTCTTGAAGCAATGGAAGAATTAGAGGGAAAAATACAGCCCATGCAGGAGTGCTTCAGATTTAGATCATTTTCCCAGTAAGTTTAGTTAAATTTACTAATAGGATTATATTCTTGAATGGCAAACACATATCAGCTTGCCTTCACCTTTTCACCCCAGAGCCATCAGCTTTCTTCCCATACTCAAATGGTTATGGAAGACAGGAACAGCAAAAGAAAAGATTTTATTTATCTCTTCAATCTCTGTTTGAGCTGATTTGTTTTGATGCTGTATTTTGCACTGGTCATTTGTATTCATAAAAGCATCAGTAGAGACAAATTCAATTTGCCCTCCAAATGTATGTGTGTGCATACATATACACATGGGCATACATAAATATATATGACTGATGAAGAGACAGGATAATGGGGACTAAGACTCACTAGTACCATTTGGATCCAGAAGTGCCCTAAGCTGTCTAAGCACTCCAGATGCCCTCGACTGGGAGCACTGGGGCCTCAGACTGTTTGCTGCATAAAAGCAAATGCTTAAGCAATGGCTCACAGCAGCATAAAGATCTCTGTTGAAGTCAGTGCTCTCTGAAAGAAGCTTTAGGCTGGCTAATGCAGAGATATAACTAGTGGAAACAGGGGAGGACAGAAAATATTTTGATTTTATGCAGCACCTCTCTTACTGAGGTTACTCTTTAGATCCCTACAGAAAAGCACTAGAAGCATAAATGATGGCAAAAGCAAACCTGGAAGCTGATGTGCACTTAGCAACAGCACAGGATGGAGTACTTAGAAAAGGGAATGATGGCCAGGGCTGAAGGTAATCTCCTGCTGCCTGGGGAAAAAAGGGGCAAAAATAATACATGCTCTCAGACACTAGAGCAGAACAGAAGGTTTCCTCTTCAAATGTGTGGCTGCAGAGAGACAGCCTCTCCCCAGAGCAAGGAGGGGATAAATCCACAGACCATACAAGGCTAAGTCCAGCTTCAGGGCCTGAATTACCTTCCAAGTCAGCAAGGAGAGTGGTACCAAATGGATGAGACTGACATTTGTCAGGATCTCTACAAATACTCACTCTGAGACAGCCATATGGTGGGGAAAGCTATTGAGAAATAATATCATATCTTTAGAAATAGCAAATGTGTCCCATGAAATGGACATCAGGAAAATATGATTTTTGTCATTAGCCAGGCATGAAGTGGTTCTCCTCTAATGCTTTAGCTTATCTTTTCTAAAAGTAACAAAATCTCTTCTGTTGCATGTGGGCCTCCTACTGCCTACCTTAACTGGGGTAGCCAATTCTGAAATGTCAGAGGCTGCAATTACAAATTCTCATTTTCACAAACAGGTTTCAGAAGGACATTTTATGGCAATCAAGTAAAATGATTTCATTTAGGAGAGCAAAATGCACAATGACTACATCTCTGAAATGTATTTTATTTCTGTATTTCCTCTGAAAAAGCTAGCTAGTCTGTATGGCTTTCAGTGTTCAGGGAAGGTGGAGGAGAGATGGATTTTAACACTTTAGAGCTCTGAATAGAGGGATAGGTAAGAAGTTTTACTTCCAAAACAGATACTGAGCATCTATAAACAGAACAGCCTTCTTTCTCATTTATACTGGGAGCTATTTGGCCTTGGTCTACTGTTTTGGTCTTAAAAAGCTCCTCTGGCATTTTAAGGGTTCTGGGTTCACCTAGAAATTTGAATAGCATTTCTGCAGGCCAACTGTTCCCTTAAAACACAAGGCTAAGAAATACAGCAGTGATCCAGATCAAAGATAACAGGGTCATTTAAGGGATAACTCTTGTAATTTCAGTGTGATTCATGCACCTAGTAAAACTTTTTTTTTCATCAGAGAAGACTGCAGGGAGTTTATTTTAACCATCCAGTTTCTATAAATGAGGGAAGAGTGAAAGAAGACTTCTTCCCTCCTCAGTTCCAGCCTTCTTCCCCCTATATGCAATGCACTGCTTCCCTCTGAGCATGGCACCACAAGAAAAGACCTTGCTCCTCCTTCTACCAGCTTGTAGCCTTCAGTAGGGAAGGATCTTTCTGCTGCACTGCAGAGTTGGAGAGGGAAACAGAGACATCAGCTCTGCTTAGATCCCAGCAGCTCACACACCATCCCTGTATCATGTAGAGCTACTTCCCTCCCTCTGTTCCCCAGAACAGGGAAATCTGGACCACCACTGGTTGCTACACCAACACTCAACCCAAAACTTCAATAATCTGAACCATACTACGGGGGAGGGCACATTTTATTCATCAGACATTTAACTTAGGTGAAAAGTTAGGGCACATTTGAGAATGTGATGCTTAACTTGTATGTCTCCTACCTGTGACAGGTGTCCAAACTCCCATTAAAGAGAAATCTAGCTGACACACATATTCATGAAGCCTGAACTTAGATATCTCAGATTGCACCTGAACCTCATCCCAGATGTCTGGTGCATTTAAAATGGGGTTATTAGCAGCCAATCCATATCTCAGACACCAGTCTCTGCACAGGTGCCTCTGTCCTTCTGGAAAGTGCATCCTGTGCATCCTGCTTGGAAGCAGCAGGACAGACTGAGCTGCTGCTTGGTGAATGGAGCGAGAGTCACAGCCTCCTCACCCCTCAGGGGGCCTGATGGGAGCCAGAAACAGGTCATGACCTACAGAACATAGGATGTTTTCAGGAAAATAATCTTACCCCTTTAAGTACATTCTCTGTTCCCCTGCAGGGGAGTAAATTCCTCTCCTCCATTTTGCTGCAAGTAGCTTTGATGACCAGCTGAGACCTTTACCCCTTTACAGTGAGCTACAAAACAAGCACGTTACCACAAGTCTGGCTTCCACAGTCCTGGGTCCTTCCCTGTGTTTCCCAGCCAGGAAGCAGTCTGCTTGTGCCATGCAGCAATGCCTGTGTCTGGCCATTTTCATCATCCCTTAGTGTTCTTGTCACAGCCACAGCAGTATACATTAAAATGTCTGTTCCTTCTTTTATTGCCATGGAGGGGAGAACAGTATTTCTGAAGGCTACGGTTTCACAATGGATTGGCTTCTTTTTCTTCCCCTCGGAGGGGCTGGAGGGGAGCTTGGGTGCAGCCTCCTCATGTGGAACATCTACTTTTTCTCCCTGTTGCCATGGTGACTGAGTCTGGTCTGGCTCCATGACACTCAGCACTGGAGCCATGGAGTGAGCCAGAGAACTGCAAAGAGGGAGGGGGAGAGGGGCAGCATCCTTATTTTAATGTCATGGCCAGTGTTTTCAGCTGGTGAATTTTCAAACTATGAGCCATAAAGAGGCAATAGGTCATCTGCATCTGTCAGACTTAACCACTGTTCCCCAATAACTTGGTTTTGAAGATGGCAAATATTGCAGTGCATGTTGATGACTCGGTATTCAGAAACATATACTTGTTAAGGTACCTGGCTCACTCTACCTCAGACTTGTTCTTTTTGTAATACAGGCCCCATGCAATAATAAACAACACGAATTTCATCACCTCCAGGTCTCTATCCTATTTCTGTCATGGTCTCAGAATCATGCTGCACTGGCATGAGCCAGAAAAAAAAGAAGAAAATTGCTTACAGCTGCAAGAACTTGCAGGAAAATGATCTCTTTCAAAATAATGAGCTATTAACCCATGGCACTGCTGCAGAGGCATTGCAGTGGTGTCAGCCACTGGTGTGTCAATAAATAACCAGGCAAATGAGAAGTGGATGTAAATTTGTTTCTGTAGATAATTCTTCTTTGACATAAACTGGAACAAATCTAAGTAACTGGATGAAAACACAGTTGTGCTGAATTTGGCTCGACAGAAAGGAAAGCAGAGGTCCTTAATTTAGGTCCTCTCCCTAGTTAGCACCATTCACATGCTCGTTATTTGGGTCACAATTTAACTGTTTGCCAAAGATATTTCTGGAGCAAGCAAAAACCTTTCACCAGTTGGGAGAGGAGGAAAGCATACACGTGGCTAGGAGAGGCAGACTTACGGATCAAAGGCTGCTAGCAAGAAGTTGAGCAGTAAGCTGATGGATTGCTCCACGTTGATCTGGTGAGTCGTTGGCATCCGCTTGTTGAGCTGGTAGAAGATAGTTGAGATCACAGCTTCCAGGCGAGCAACGTTCAGCTCAATGCTGGGATCCAGATTGTTCAGGGCGTTCTCCCGCAAGGCTTCGATCACGTTCCAGATGTCCACCAAGTGCACTAAGGGGTGGGATAGAAAGAGTCAGGAGGGACATGAGCTCCTGGGAGCAGCTGAGGAAAAAAAGTCACCTCATCCCAGAGGATGGAGAAGAAGACAATCACACAGGCCATGCTTCATGAATAATTAAACAAATGGCTGTAGTTGCCATCACTGAGAACTGAACTCGGTGGAGGAACGAGCAAATAAAGTTTAAATCCATTAACAAGCAAACAATATATCAATAGTATTAACTGTAAGACACACAACTTCAGCTTGGGAAATAATTTCTCATTGTATAAAGCATTCCAGTAAAGAAATCTATATTTTATGGAAATCACTGGAAGGTAAACACATGCTAATTGTTTTTCTGAACTATGCCTCTGAATACTCATTCAGAAATTATTCTTAGACATTAATTTGCATAGCAGATGGGCTTTTCAGAAGATCCTAGGAATATTAAGTGCTTAACACACACTGACACTTTGAAAACTCTTTTCAGCAATTTGTATGGAAAGCAAAATATTTTACAGAAACAGAATTGTAATTGAGCCAGGGTAGACAAACCACATTTAAACAAAGAACATGTAGGGAAGCGATCCCAAAGTTGTATTTCAAGTCTTCTAAATATATTTGCTAAACAATTTGTTAAATCTCTCTCTTTGATAGGGTCCTGGACTAAGCTGAATTTCATGGGGGCTGTTTTTACCTACAAGGACAGCTGAATGGATAGTTTCTACTCACCCTTTGTATTGTATCCAAACAGAAATCTTGTTTGCATAGCACTGTTACTGTGGCAGCAGGAGTGGCTTGCCACACACAGGCATTACCAGAGGCTGTGGACCATTTCTACCATTAAAAGCCCCCTACATTCATTCAAAATTTGGAGTTAGTTCAAACCTGAACTCAATGAATCATCTCTTTTATTACCTTAAATATTACTTACTGTCCTACTAAACTGTCAGTAAGAAACAAATAATGAAATCCAGGGTACAAATTCTCTTTTTTTTTTTTCACCAGAGAAACTACCACATAGTTCTTATGCCTTAGGTGATGCCTTATGACATATCAAGAGCCATCTGTATGTGGATGGAGATGCATTTTTTGTGGATGAAGAAATTGAATTCTAATCCTCATAACTAGATTTTTACTTGCTTGGGTTGCAGGTCTTGTCTCAGCCTGTAGTGTGCTGTGATGCTCTGATGACAGGGAAATGTAAGCTGATACTAGATAGATAAATGAAACCAGATCTACTGTCATTTTACTTAGGCTGCAATTTTCCTACAATTTTCCCAATTTTTTAATGATTGGGTTTCCTTTCTTCTACCTCAGGAAAAAAAGAGTCTCTAATGCCCTGCTACCTAGGTGTAAGCCCAAGGAGGAAGATCTACAAGTGAATGGCAACAGCAGCAGCAACTATTTCAGGCACTAGACAAGGCACTTTTCCACTTCTTCCTGCTGTTCCCTAGCAAATAATTGGGAAACAGTGAAAGATGCAGCTCTGTTGTGACACTTCCATATTTATTGTGACCCAAATAATCTAACAAGATCTGCTAATTTTGAAAATATCTGCTGCAATGTCTAGCTCAAAATCACAGGAAGAGCTTGTTAGACTGCTGTACAAAGGACTGAAGTCTCTGGCTTTTACTCAAGTCACTTGTTATGGACAAGAATTCATCCACCTAAATTTAAATGTCAAAAATTAGGTGTCTACTTGTCAGCTGGTGATCAAGGCTCCCTCTATTGTCAGTGAAAGAAAAAGGCACCTTAGAGCAGCTGTTTGGTGACAGGTGGATGAAGGGTGCTTTGAAGGTGCCCACATTTCTTCCTTGACTACAGACAGAGGCTAAAGTGACAGGCTTACATGAGACATATAACCTCAGAGCGGATAAAATTAACTGAGATGAATCTCACACCTTGCTCTTTAAACATCAAGCAAAGATGTCTCTTCTGTGGTTCTGACTACCACATGGCCTAACATTTTACAGAAAATACCAATCATAAATACTTTAATCTGTATGAACAGCTACCAGATCCTGTTATATTCATGGCTTCTTAAACTGCATTGCTTAACCTTGCACAGATTACATCTAGGTGTAGAGTATCCTACTTTGAATTCTGTTTTTTTAAAGTTTACTCACACAGGAAGCAGACTCTTACATATTATATCATGCTGCCAAGTCAACCTATCAACAGTGTGAAAGGCAGAGTACAACACAGCCTTCTCCAAGCTCCACTCTATTTATTTGTACTATTAGAAATTTATGCCTACAGCTAATATGATATCTGTAGTCCTTTCAATGTAATCACAGAATGTCAACCTTGCAAACTTTGCATAAGCTTACACTCCTCTCCATTTAATTTTCATCCTCTCTGCTAGCCATTTTCTGTGATATCTGCTATGTTCATTTATTTCTTTATCCATTCCTGAGATGGTTTTAATCTCACTCAAGAAGGCATACCTCCTTGCTATGTTTGCACAACACACAGAGCAATAAAACACAAATCTGAATCCTACATACTACTGTGATGCTAACAAGTAAGAGTTTGCAGTGTAACAAACCAGCTTACACACACAGGAAAGCTTTCACTGCCCTAAAATCCACCTTAAATTCCCTCAACAAAGTAATACTCCACAAGGTTGTTTTAAACTTCTCATGGCTATCACTGCTTTTGTTGCCTTAACCACAATTCCATCTGAAAAGGGAATTATCCATCAGCATGAGAAAGATGTCCTTTCTGAAATGGATCTGTAAAATTACAGAAATCTGTCAGTTGTCTCTTCAGTGTCAGCAGACTAACCCTAGCCCTAACCCTGACCCTGAGAAGGCAGCAGGAGTAAAAGCTGCTTGTGTGTGGTGCAAAGCAATCCAAAATCACGCAGCCCAGTTAATCTTCACAGACCCTTCAGAAAGGCCTTGCACTCTGGAAAAAGGAGAGCTATCCAAGTGGAGAAATCTCCCTCATTTGCCTGATGTCTGAAAAAATGTAGATGGTTTCCATGAGCAACTGCTAAACTATACATTTCCCTTCAGATTTGCTGTTATTTCTGAAGTCACAGCTAAGCTAAATATCTGCATTATTAGATCTTTTATGGTAAACACTGTCTGCCAATTTAACATTTATGAGATCAAGCAATATTTAAACATTGTCACAGAGGGTTTCATATTTGAGCACATTCCATAACAGATAGTGATTAGTGAATGTAAATAATTTCAGTATCTGGACAGAAGCAGGACAGCAGAGACAAGCAGCATTACAGATGGCTGTCATTCACTCCACAGCAACCGCTCCCAAAAAACGCATACTCTGAGAAGACCCTGGCTGAACTGTTGAGAATTAAGATTAATGCATGAAAATATCCTCCAAATAACAAATGTTATTTCCTTCAGTGGGCTCCTTCAGCTGTTGAAACATTTGGAGAGTGCCTGCTGCCAGCACATTGTAACTGAATTGATCAGCCTCTCCTTGCAGGATGTGAGGCTGAAGGAATGATGACTGGCTCTGTTGGAAAGGAGCTGGGGATCTTCCTCAAACTACAAGTTTCCAGGTATTGTTGAAGTTTTACATCCAGACCTTCTGCATTTACCTGTATCTAGAACATCTTTTCCTATTGCTTTTTACTATTTTGACGATGAAAACCAGTAATTAATAGTTACAGTGCAGAATTCCATCACCTACAATTTTGTCAACACGTTGTCCTGTGTAAGGGAGTACTCTGGGTCCATTTGGAGACAGGAGAACTTAGGACAAAATTATGTTGCTTACTATAAATGTTTATGTAATTTTCATCTGGATCCTCCCTCTTTTCTTCAAGTCTTTTAGGCTCTTCTTTAGCAGGAAACCAAAGTATCTTTATTTTTTTGTAACTAGTAACTTCAACTTAATGGCAGCTATTAATTTTCTGCTTGGCAGATAACAGTATCTTAGCAGCCAAAGCGTAAGAGAAGAGATGGACTACACTATTTTTTTTTTTTTAACTCAAAGCAAAGAAATCTAAATTTATTTATGCAGTGAAAAATGAACTCTTCTTTCCATCATGTAGCTTATTTAGAATTATGGAATGGCTGTGAGATATAGATGAACTTGGATACATCACTAATCTCAAAGGAGGCAGATTACTTCAAGTATCAGTTGTCAAGCAATGACATTGCCTGAAGGAAGTATAAACAAGAAAGCTGTAGTGGAAGTTTTTCTTCTAAGTAGCAAAAAAAAAATAAGAAAAATAATTAAAACAGACTGTGTGCTTAAGCTTTCATACCATTAAACAGATCTACTTAATGCAAAAATCCTCATCTGTTCTGCACGTTTTTTATCCCACCTGAACCATGAACTCTACAATGTTATCTTTCCATTTATTACTAAATGAACATGGATAGGAGATTACATTTAATCAAGCAAGGGAAACAACTAAATTATGGCTTTAATAATCAATTCAAATTTACTTAGTGTACAGTAGGTCTAACTAAATCTAGGTTAAACATGCTCGTTTGACAGTTAGGACAGAATTCCTCCTTGATAGCTTTTCCTTTGTTGGTGAACACTGGAAAAACATTTAAAGAAGTATTAATTTAAATTATTTCCAAAATTTTAGTATACATTTCATTAAGATTTTAGTCCAGCAAATCTCTTACAGACATGCTTGAGTTTCAGTACACTAGTACTGTCATTTGAAATCAATGACACTCAAATATATGTGATTTCACAAAAAGGGAAAGATTAATGCTTCCTTGTCTAACAATCCTAAAAATATTATAAAACATGTTAGATGATTCTTCTATTTCTGATTAGAATCTATGAACCCATCACAAATCAGAGTATTGGAGCCATTTATCACCATCATTGCTATGAAGCCCTGGGAAGATGCTCATGCTTTCTGTTTGTCTCCCTCTCTGCTGCTGCTGGGTGGGGAATGGAGGACTGAAGCAGGCACATTTTCCCTCTAAACTACACCTGTTTGTGGCAAAGCTTCTCCTCAAATCAGTCAGCTGTAGCAAAATCATCAAAAGCCTTTTCTACCTGTCCCACCACTACACAGATGGATGTACCAGCTCTTGTGGCTTGCAGTCCTTCACACTCTCTGAGTGCCAAATTGAGTGAGAAAGAAAACGTACCAGTGTGTGGCTTCTGCCAAGGTCAACAATGAGGTACCCAACTCTTTGGCTGGGTACATCTGGTAACAGCTGTCACCCTACACAGACTGGCAAATCCAGGCTATTCATTGCCCAAATACCTGAACCCGTGCTCAGTCTATCCTTGGAAATGTCCTCTTCATTCCTGTTCTTGCTCCTGTGTCTCATGGGCTTCTCATCTACCTCCCCTGCTGACCTCTGCTGCCAGACACAGATTGTACAGCCCAGAGATTTCTAGCAGAGTTGGGCATCTAGTGGGCAGTTGATCCAATGAGCTTGGTGTCCATTGGGCCACTCTGCAGGTCACCAACAGCTCTTGGGCTGGTCCCTGCTGTTTTCTAAAAGCAAGACTGGTAGACTTCTAGTTTGCCAGCACATATTTGAATGTGTTAGTCAAAATGTATTTTGTTGCATCTTCTTGCTACTTGACTGGATTTCTAGGTTTTGTAGATGCAGTGATTGGTGAGAACACACTGCAAGCTTAAAGAAGAAATTGTCAAAATATTCTGAATATTTCCTGCTGTGTTATTTTGATCCACACCACACAGGCCATGCTGGATGTTGTGCAGAATCAGTCTGCACAAGAGATGGCCTCCCCAGCAGGAGCTAGGCTCTCTCTGCACATGCTGGCCAGCTGCACACTGCATGCACAGGGGACAAGACATTTCTGAGTGGCTAGGAAACTTGTAGGATGTGATGCATAGAACCAACAGGCTGAAATTTTTTGAGAAAAGATTTAAAGGTTCTCCTACCTGCATACCCAGGCTTGCATCCTTGTCTCCTCACCTATTCTTCTGCCTAGAAGGAATAACCTTCTGAGATTCTGATCACTGACCACTAGAGTACACGACACAAATGTGGCCTGTTAGAAGTGTCTGACAACTTGGCTAAGTGTTACTAATGAGGAATAACTATTAGGATAACAATACACTGAAATGTGGTCTTTTTAATTTTAATATAGTACCTGGCAAACCCACCAAGATGTCAAGAGTATATAAAGATCTCCAGTCAAATTCTTCTCTTTCACACTAATTTAATTTACAATAAAAGTTCCTCTCTTGCTGTCAATTCCTGCCTGTTTTGTCTCACCTATATTTAACTGAAGCCTGAAGGGCTCTCTGTGGATGGCAGAAGAGGCCATCAGTCTCCCCAGGCAGCAGCAGTAATGACAGTTGATCCTGCAGAAGGGAATGGTGGGCGATGCACCCTGAGTGTTGGCTGGGAAACTGTTGTCATCTACTTGTCACCCAAATGCTGGGAAAGTATTTCCTTTTTTAAAACATACTCTGACATCATTTATTTGAAAAGCTGAATAAAGTATGAGAGATATATATATAATATATATATATAAAATAAACCCCCCTAACTCTAAGCATCTAACCTTTTGATGACAACCACAAAAGATCCTTCAATTAAAACTCTGCATTGCTAATAAGTCACATAGCTTAATTATACTTTAATATAAAATATTATAATCATTTTCTTGTTTTAAGACTTAAGCCTCCTTATGAATTAAAGACCAATGTGTAAATTGCATATTGCTAAGTGTATTCCATAGACAGAAACTTTATAAATACCCTCCTAAAGACAATTATGTTCTTATTATGCATCTCTATTATTCTTGTTATCCCACCACATTATTATTTTCATGAGAAAGGCTTTATTTGAGTCATTGTGTGACCAGGTCTCAGTCTAAGTAATTCCTTCAAATGGGTTTTGGATATGTCAACTTTAAGCTAGCCAAAGAATTCATGGGGCCATGAGGTAACAAAACTTGGTCAGTAAGTAGGATACAAACCAGCTTCTCCATTTCTCTTAAAAGAAGGTCAATTTGCCTTAAATCTGAGTTCATATTTCACTTAGTAAAATTACAGCATTTCAGTGAACTATAACTCTTCTGTACTATATTACTACAATAGGATGAAAGTTTCTACACTCCCATAAGGTGGCAAAAAACATCTCCAAGGCAGGGTGATACTGTGTCTGGAGTTGATCTTTGAATGTCCCAGCCCTGCTATTTAGGAGATTAGACTAGAAGTTCAGAAATGAGTGAACATACGAGAAGAAAAGCACAATTTTAGAGCCTGGCACAACTCAGATTATGTGTAACAACCCAAGACAAAGCAGCTTTTAGAAAACAGGCAGGACATGGTGCTCAAACCTTCTGGTAGCCACAGTCCTGACCACAGGATGGCACTAATGGGTGCATTTTAGTAAATGCAGCACAGGTTTGCTGTAACATTTTAACTCTCTACTAGCACGGTGTTAAGTGAGCTAACACAAATCAAAGGCTGTGCATCCCCACTGCTGTCTCCAGAAAACGGCCTTGTCTATGTATAGCATTGAACCAAGACTGTGCTTGGAGATTTGGTGGTGTGGATCTCCTATATCTCTGATTTGTGACAGGCAAATGCTGCCAAACCTGTGAGGTGGAAAAGGCAGAATGTCTTCATGTTGAATGTCTTTATTACAGTGATAAAATCTCCTCCAGAAGTGTGTTTCTTCAAATGCCAAGTCTGACTAATACTACGTCCTTCTCTCTTAAATAACTTCATTTTTTTCCTTTGATACAACTGCTGTTCCCTTTATCTCCCCTAAAAACCTCCCCATGTCACAAGAGGACTACAGCTTCCTTTGGCACTGTTACCAGCAAAAAGTGTAAAGCGAATGTAAATGTCGACAAATTAGATTACTTATATCTTTCATTGATTTTGAAGCAGTGTATGTTTCTGGCTCTAAGGATACAGGCTATTATCCCCAAGCTCCTATTAATTGCTATTTTCTTTAGAAAGAGCTTGTGATGACAAGAGAATACACAGTTTAACAGTTCTTCATAACAATTTCTTCCCTTGTGGCTACAGAAGACAAGTCGAGGTCACGTTGTCAGCCTTTAAGGTTCAGTCATACCACAAAGGTCAATGGAAAAGAACCAGCATCTATTATACATTTCAAACTGCTTGAAGACAAAACCCCTCCTTGGCCTATCTCCTGTTTTTCAGAGTTTGATCTGTAGTTATTTTGTCTTCTGTAATTTTTTAAAAAGTTCTTTAGTGTTGGCAAGACTGCAAACAGTAACAGAGAGTACAGAATGCTAATGCCTGGGGCCATGGTTTAGTGGTGGGCATGGTAGTGTTGGGTGGATGGTTGGACTTCATGATCTCAGAGGTCTTTTCCATTCATAATGATTCTATGATTCTAAATACAAGCTGGGCATTTCCTTGAATATAAAAGATCTTATATTTTACATACATGCATACACTTAAGCTGATCCTTATTCTATTAAGTAATTTTTTTTATGATGTTGACCGAATTTGGCCCATAACATCCTCATCTATCAAAACTAATTAGAGAAATACTTAAGCTGAACTTAAAGCCTAAGTGCCTGATACCAGAATTGCAGTTTTCAGCCCTAGAACAGAAGAGAACTTGAGATAGCATATGCCTCTCTCTTCTGGAGGGTCTGGGTCAATCCAGAGGGTTTCTGGGACAAAATCTCAGTACCAACCTCAGCTGCTGAGAGTGAGAGTGTTGCCACAAAGTAGGACATTCATGTGACATGCAGAACTTCCTTATGCCTGAAGTCATAAGGACAGTTCAGACTCTACTCTTATTTAACCTTTTGCTGAGACTGATAACTGAGGTGCTAATTATTGCCCTAGGTTCAGGCTTTCCTAGGCATTTAAACACCTATTACATTTGAAAACAACAGGATTCATTTGGCCAAAAATATTTTGGGAGCTGGGTTATAACCAGCTCTGAAATAGGGAGAGATGGATCCTGGTATCTGGAAGACCTTTTTTTTTTTTTGGTATTGTATTTGTTTTGAGTAGACACTATCTCCTTCAGAGAAACCACAGAGAATATTTGACTACAGTCTGGCTTTGTGCTCACAGTCTTTCCATGTTTGCCCTCCTGTCATTACTCATATTCAAAGCCATGTCTTCTGCAAGAGCCACTCAGTGCCCCAGTTCCCCAGCTGAACTGCTCAGTAACCAGAGCACCCACAGCAGGAGGCAACTGCAGTGTCTGCCAGTGCTGCCATCTGCAATATCACACACCAAAACTTCACCTCTCAAACAGAAACAGATACGAGGAGTAGGCCAAGAAAAGGAGAAAAGCTCCAGCTGACACAAACATAGCTTGGCAACTAGCAACAATGAGAAAAGAAACAAGACTGCAGAATGTGAAATGACAGATAAATGGGACTAAGGTGAAGTCCCACACACCTGTCCTTCCTCCTCTGTGTGACAGAGGAGTTCTTTAATGCTGTTGTCAGGGCTCCTAGATGGAGTAAGAGTCTCGATGTATATGGCCACTTATCTGTCATCCTTTATTTTACACATGCAGTACTTAAAGATATCTTGCAAATCCAAGACAAAGTAAGAGTTTTCAGGCAAACAACAGATGAATGAAATGTGGAAAATTAAAGTTGGGGAAGATCAGCACCTTTCCAAGAGGTGAAGTATGACACTAGTGTTGGCTTCATTTATCAGAAATTGAGTTCAACCTCCCCAAACAATGCACACCAAGAGACTGATTCATTCTTCCCTTTGTGCCATAGGAGAGAGTTCAACAGAGTTACTGTCAATTTGCTTTCTGTCAGGAAAGGAGGCATCTATCTACCCATCCACATGGACCAAAGAAAGTACTGAGCATACACAGAACTTCTGGAATTAGCCCACACTTTGGTGAGTAAAATACCCAAATGGGACAGACCAGAACAGCCCAGAGAAAGGGAACAAAGGCTCAGGTGTAAGAGAGGGTTTGCCTGAAGAAAGGTGCTTGGAGCCAAGAGAATAACAGGAAAAGAGAGAGCAGCCATGAAAATCAGGGTTGCAGAGAAATTCAAGTAAATGCCACAGATAATGACATGATGCTGAAGAAGGGACAGTGAAATGATGAAGGAGGAGACTGAAAAATGTAGTTACTCCTTGAGGTGAAAAAATAAGAGGGTGGAAGAACAAAATTTCTCAAATGAAGAAGTGGCATCCCTCAGAAGACATGATGATCCTGTTATCACCATGGTATCTGTTTGTTACCATGAGATTATATATGTCTGCATATATTTTGCAATTTCCAGACTGTCTAGAAGAGCACTAAGTTAATAATAATTTATTTTATTTTGTTTGAAGTGTTCATTAGGAGGACTGATGTGAAATGAGAAATGCAAACTTTCTGGTTTTGGGTAACTAATGAAAAGCTTGCCAGATCAAAGGTGACTGGCACCTGCTTACCAGCAGCAGATGTCCAGAGTTATTGGTGGGGAACTGAACAGACTGTCCAACCTCAAACCTGCATCAGAAAAGCCATCAGAAATAGCACAGTGTATGGCAGTCACAGCAGAGTTCAGGAAGTCAATGAGAAGAGACTTTCAGGTATGATTCAATTACAAAAGCTGACTCCACCAAGGCAGGGCTAAGCCACCTGTGTAGCAGAGGGCAGAGTGCAGGTATACTTGGGACATGGTCTGGTCTACATGCTTGTCAACTTCTGGCTCACAGGAAGCCAGCTCAGTCATTTTCCTCTGAAAAGGGTGTAATAATATTAGCTGACAAACTTCTGCAACTCATGTAACTGGAGCCCCTTGGAATCCTAGGGATGTTTAAAAACCCAACCTGTAAGCAAATGAAAATTGAGAGTTTCATAGAATGGCCCAGGCTGGAAGGGACCTTAAAGATCATCTAGTTCCAACTGCCTTGCCATGGGCAGGGATGCCACACACCAGACAGGTTCCCAGGGCCCCATCCAGCCTGGCCTTAAACACAGCCAGGGATGGGGCAGCCACAACCTCTCTGGGCAACCTGTTCCAGTGCCTCACCACCCTCAGATTAAGACACACAACCTTGCTTGGTTTAGTCTCTTTGACATTAACATGAATTCTAAATGTCCACTGATAGTTCTTGTATCAATCTTATATCAAGATATCATGCAGTGGTAGCCTTTAAGAACAAATACTCAGGGACATCTGAGATACCACAACCCTTTTAGGTAGTAACAGTACACTTCATGCTAACACTGAAGAAAAGGCTGAATGGAGTCCTTCAATGAACATGCCAAATACACAGGTTATATGTCAGCTCTCTAACACCTATTATGATCTGCCAAGCATATTAATAAACTTTCACAGTTAAAAGAAAAAGAAAACCTGAACTCATTTTCAGGATATTGTGCTGGGGGTGAACACTTACAGTCTAAAATCCTTATGAAGGAGTCATCTGCAGTGAATATGCTAAATCAAGCCCTTTTGAACTTTTGATTAAATAATTGATGCATAATGCAGAATGTATAATATATGCACCCTTTCCCCATAGTTGCCTGGAAACCCATATGGAACAGTACTAGCAGTTCCAGGAGCATTTAGTCTCTTTAAGTTGCTGGTAAAGACAAAGGAACAAAAAAAGTTTTAAAAATTAACTCATTTTTCTTTCCATTATTCAAGTACTGCAGGATACCAGAATTAGGAACTTACACAATAGTGTCATGACTCTTGTAATATAAAGTGCTTTTTATTTTTAAGAAGTTCTATCTTTTGGAGCCTTGTGAATACTGTCATTCCCTATAAGTGAACTATAAGACTCAGCTTCTGCTAAAATAGAAAACAAAGAATACAACTAATATTTCCAGCTTCTATCTTTATGTCATGATAACAAGCAGATCACAGACTATCCCAAATGGTCAACAGAGAAGAAAAAGAACTCACAATGGTGGGATTTTCCCAACTTACAGGATTTTGGAGTAAATCTCATATAAGACTGATCACTGAGGGTTTAGAAGAATATGAGAATGCCATGATCACAAATTCAAGAGGCAGATTGTTTTCCCAGGAAATAATGTTTCAAATTGGAGCCAAGCAGACCTTTTGCACTTCTTGAGAAAGCAACATTGCTTGTCATTCAATTTGATTGCTCTGTGACCCAGCTTGAAGCTATCTTGTGCTTTATTGCTTCCAAGATGGAATAAAAACCATGATAAAAAACAACAGCGAGAAGAGAGCACTAACCCTGGAAACCTGCAGTGAGGAAGGATTCAGTTATTTAATCTACATAATTCTGTAATCATGATAATTTGGTGGTTCTGCTTATGATGGACATCTGGAGAAAAGAAGAATGAGGGGCAAGCACAAAACTACACAAGCTGGAATAGTCCTTGAGAAGTAAAAGGCAGGATATTGGGAATTATTGCCTCCTGCCATGGCAGGGATCTTCCTGGGATTCTTGCACAGCAAAGGTACCACCACTGAGCATTTCCTGTGCACTTCAATGCACTTCAGAGAAAATAAATAGTAGCTGAGTCAAAGAAAGCATAGCTTCATACTGCAGTGGCAAGAGGTCTCATTTAAGCACAGAGAAGGAGTAGTGAGTTCCTACACCAATTATCACCTAAAGATTAAAGATTTGGTGCTTAGATATCAACAGGACAGACTGGAACACTTCTGAATATCCTCTAGCATTGTGTTCAGGGAACCTTTTTTGATATATAAGAGCAGTGCCTATTTTGTCATGCAGAAGAGAAAGTTGAACTTGGATCTCCTGTTGACTTCCTCAGCCCCTGAACACCACAGAGGTCACAGCATCATTTCCAGTGTGGAATTGAGACTTTCATATCCTTTCCTTCTACTACAAGGAACAGATACTCTGACTTTTCATTTTGTGGTGAATGGCACATTCAAAGGGATAGGATAAAAATGACATTTTAAGTGTCAGCCCAGTACAGAAAATAAACAACCCATCCCTACTATTTTTTTTTTTTTAGGTTTAATTAAGTAATTTTTAAAAAGTGCTTGCAATCCTGATGGGGGCCAGTAGCTCACAGAGGCTGATGTCATTTGATACCCAAATTGTCAGTTTCTAGGAAAAAACAGTTTCAGCAGCTTGCTGTAGCATTACAAGAGGTCTAAGAGTACAGAGGGAAAAAAGCTTTAAAAGGACATAAAAATAGTATGTTTACAGTAACTGTCATTCATTTTCAGTGGGAAATTATTATATTTCAGGGGGGTGAGAAATTATTCTAACTTAAAACAAATGTAAAAAGGCAGATGAGATCAGAGAGGCACCCAAGAGAATGTATGGAAATTAGGCTGACATGCCTACATGCCTCAGCTGTGTCTGCTTAAGCACATAGAAGGTAGGAGGAAGAGCAGGGTGGAGGTGGAGGAGACTGCCTTGGATACTCACAAGATCTCCATCACAGTCATGGCAGCTGTGCTGCCTATGTGGCAACAGCTGTACTACAACATGAATACAACAAAACAATGCAAAAAAAAGGAAAAAAAAAATCACTCATGCAGAAGAATATTGAAAGGAAAAACAAAGACACTAAAACCCTAAGGTGTTGGGATTAAACTGCCACAGGAACAAGCTCCCTTTTTGTCTGCATTAATTAAGCCTCATATTATGATCACCAGCATGGATTTAGATTCAAGCTTTCAACTGCCAATGATTTATTCTGATCTAGGGAAATCAGCAAAATCTGCTTTTTGCAACCTGAGTCATAGCATAATGTCACAACACATTCAGGAAAGTTCATCAAGGACAGCAGTAGTTTTCCAGCTGTACAGTTCTGTATTAATGAGTGATGTTTAATTGTATAATGGTTTTGATTACGATATGTTATGTTCTACTCCTGCTGCCACCATAGCCCAGGGGGAATTTGCATGTGAACACAACATTTCATCTTGTTTTCCTGTATAAACAACTGGGTTTTAATAAATTCACTGAAACCCAGATACTGAAATAAAACAACTGCACAAGGATCATTGGGGATAACTATGATTTGTGTTTTTTGGTGGTTCCTGAATACTGGTGAATGTTGAAAGATGTGTGACTGCTGTCACTATTCCTTCATGCCTTTGTTTTTAGAAAAGCTTATTATGCTTCTCTGTCTGAATGCTATGGATAAACAGCTGTAAATCAACCTTGTCAACCTTTTCAGGGCAGTAAGGGGAGCTGAGCAGGAGTCTGTACGGTGAGAACATGTATCAGATGCTCCAAAACCAAACTTGCTCCAGTGCACTGGAGGTGAAGTGAAGGAGGTAAAATGAAGGACAATACCCTAACGTTTGACTTTGTCAGAGCAACACTGGTATGCAGGGTTTTCAAGTTTTGCAACTGTTGCAGTCCTCAGAGTGCCCACCTGTAGTTTTTCCACCCCCTTCCTTGATTCCTGCAGTCTGCACTGTTGAGAGGAAACCTCTAAAGCATATTTAGAAAATTTAGATGATGAAGAAGTCAGCTGTTTGCATTTTGTACATTTGGTACAGTACAGAATGGAATAAACATATAGCATGTTTGATCAGGTTTCTGCACCTGCTTCCTATCTGTTTTTATTAGCCCAAATAATGAAATTGAATCTCAAATCATTAGGGGGCTGCTATTTCCGAGGCTCTACCCAACACCATGATTCAGTTGAGCAGCCACAGGCAGCCTGCACACTCCTGCTTCACATTCTGAGATCTGAAGATGGTGCAACCACTAGCAGTGTTTTCTCCAGGGCCTGCCTGTCTCTTGGCATTCATTTGGAATTATTCATACCCAAATCTCAAGATCTCCTCAAGGCTTCTTTAGTATTTCTTTAATGTTTATTTTTCTTGTAGAAAAAGTGCCTTGTGTTAGTGTTTATGACTCAAGGAAGACTGGTGCTATTGCAACAGATCTACTGCTACAGGACTTCTGCAAAGTAATAAGCAAGTAGCCTGCCATCAACTCTTTCTTTACCCACCACATCCTCAAAGTTACCTGCATTATTTACAGTTTGGCTTCTCATTGCTTTTAATTTTAGGTCAGCATAAAATTAGTTTATCATCATGATGCACTAACAAAGCTTCCTAGCTTCTAGGTTTCCTGCAAATAGAATTTTGTGGGTCTCTTGCTTTGAGAATTTAGTCATAAATGACTCCTAGCATCTCATGTTAGGGCACACAGCAGATTCAGAGGCGTGCCACCAGTAGTTCATAAATGTTATGATTATTTATTCTTACCATTAACACAGGCAAAGGGGAGTGCTTAAATTTGCAGGAATTATTCTTTAAAATAGAACATTGCAGCTTTTTCAAATTTACCTACTTAAATTTTTCTGAGTTCTTAAGAAGAATTTTTCTTCTCTGAAGAATGAAGCTGGACTGGATTCAATTCTATTCTCTGCAATGATGGATATCGATTTTTCTCACTGCTGATTTTATTTAAACTGCCTGTTGGTTTAAATGCTCTGAGAGATTTCTGTAAAGAAATACTTTCCACATGCACAGTAGTTTCTCTGAAGCTTTGCAGAATTATCAGAAAGATATATATTCACAATTTTGAAGAATGTTTATTAAATATCTTTAAAATAGTCTTCCTCTGGTGAAAATGAAATAATTCCATGGAGCAATTAATTTGATCATTAGTGTTAGTACTCAAAGTGTAACAGATAGAGTGTCATTCTGCTAAATGGTGGTAAACTGTCATCTCCTCTATACTCTTTGGCCAGATTACCTAGTTTCAGAAGAGATGCTGCCTGACAGAATGGCTCTTAGATTATCAAGGCAGCTTTGCCCATTGCACAGTGCCTACTTCACCAGTAAAGACCAGCCTGCTGCTCAAGGCTTTGGCAAAACACCCTTTTGTACAGAGAGAAGAATTCACAAAGGGAGGCCAGGAGATGAACTGTGGCTGTGTCTGCATTAAAGACAGCAGAAACAAAGAGTGCATTGTGATAAGTGTAGCTGCCTGTTAAATGATATCATCTGACTGTCTATGGGCACCTTTGGGTAGAAAAGATGGTGTTAATAAAACCTCTGCTCTGCTTTCCTTAGAACAGCCACTCCTGGCACTCAAAGCTGCTCTCTGCTTCCATCCTCATACACTTTCAGCCTGTAGCCAAAAGCAGCTCCCTGCAATTTATTAAATTAGCTTTTTAAAGGAACTCCTTAAATGCACTCTTTCCAAGCAATTTTTTCCTAGTAAGTCTGGGCCAGTGTGCCAGGGCAGGGCAGGAGAGCAGAGCTGAAAGAAGACAGAGATGGCTTGAGTGACAAGAGTTGCTATGCATTGGGAGTGGAGCAGAACTGCCTTTGAGCTTTTTCTTTTTATATTCTCCCCTAAATGAAAGAGCTCAGATGCAGCAGAAACGTGTTTCTTTTTTCCCATGTCCCCTTTCTTTTTTCTCCTGAACTTACTAATGGGTGATGCATAAAGGCAAGTTCTGTAGGTGGAAAAAATAAAATAAGAGTAGCTTCTGATAGTAACTATTTCAGGGCAGCACTCAGTTCAGTAGCTCCATGTTTAGAAGCTCTGTCTTGGACAGCCATTGCTCAAAATCACATCAGGTGAATGACTGACTTCCCACTAACAAGAGAAAGCCATCTGGGAGAGCAGCAGTCTGCCAGAAACCACCAGAAGAAAACTGTACTTGATGGTGAAGACATGCATGCAATTCAGCCCATCCCAGAGCAACAGGTGTTATTCCTTAAGTTGTACAGAACCTAATTCTTAGGGCAACATTTTACAGTCCTCCTTTTTTCCCTTTCCTTCAGAAGAAGCTGATACAGTTTAAGTCCTGATATCAGATTAGCAAATCACTTCTCCTAGGTTATCACCGGCAAGCAGAAGGCAAGCGTGGCTCAGCACAAGCTGGCAAACTGAAGGGCATGTATATTGATTCTCTACAAAGACAAGCAATAGTTCCACAAAAGCAGATTGTAGTTGATAACTAAGAGGAATAAAGTTAAGATTAACAACCAATAATTCTAGCCATTGAGCCACTCCCAACAACGAGGCTACTGCACCCTTACGCTTCTCTATTTGCTCTGTGTACAGTTATCAAAGTAATTAGTGTTACAACCCTGCTATCACTGTCAACTTAATTGGATACTTTTGTCACCTCAGACATTCTGTTACCATGAAAATAAAGTGAAAATTTCATCCTCTCAAACATAAATTCAAAATAAACAAACAACTGAATGCAACATAATAGTGTCTTTCAATGCACTTCCTCCTGAATGGGAGAAGCCATTCAGGCTGGGCAGATACTAAACCCCTCCTGGGTTTTGTGTCTGGCAGCCTGCTTATAATGTGATACTAATCCTTCCATTCATACTTCAGCTAAACACATATTAAAAACATGAGAAATGTGCTGCAGAAGTGACTGAACAACCAGCTCTGTAGCTAACAACCCAATAAACACTCTCCAAAGTCTTTTTGACCGCAGCTTGGCCTCTCCAGTACATTTGGACAACATAAGCTAAACATTTCAGTAAAGCAGAGAGATGTAACCCCCAAAACTAGGACCTCTCTCCAGGGCAGTTAATCTCTATCTGCAGTGAGCATTTTTTAACAGACAACTGTGCACAGCACAAGCCTAGCCAGGCTGTCATCCTAGTTTAGATATGAAGACCAAAAAATCTTGTTTTCTCTGCACTAGTCCTGTCCCTACTGCTACTGCTGACAAGAGTTACCCTGGTTAGGATTGGGGTTTTTTTGACTTGGTGTGGAAAGGTTTGGTAAACTACAGAAACCAAAACCTGCTATTCTAAGTATTGACATACTATTTTGGATCCAATCTATGACAGATTTTATACCCATTTCTCCTTTAAAGTTCATAGCACAACTGTGCTAACAGAAACTGCAGGTGTAAAGGAAGAAAGACTGAATCTCAGGAGAAATGTTTAAAAAGTCACTAATCAGGTGGGAAACTTCTCAAGAATGAAGCCTAGACAGGGGAAGACAGACATGTATCCATCACAGGCAGGTTCACCCTCTTAGAAGAGAAGTCTCTAGCTGACCTGGAGAAAAGGAGCTGACTGACACTGCACTTACTTTGCTGTACCCCAAAGAGATGAAGACTGGAACCACTATTTCTTCTCACAGAGTTGCTATAAAAGCATTTAATTTGCAGGATGTTGCTGGGACCCACAAGTGTTATTTTACAAGAAACTGGAGATTGTCATTAGCATACTTATTAATTAAAGTTGTGGCCTGCATCATGACGAAATCACTGGCACGTTTCACACAAGTTCCTTATATAAACAGGTTAATCATTAAAATCTGCCCAGGCACACTAATTAGTGTCCTTTGCAATGCTGTATCAAACAGTCCTGCTTTGTGACTGATGTGAAGGACAGAGTGGGGAGTGCAGTGGAAAGCCAGTAACAATGGCAGATGAAAGAAGCACTGACATACTTACAGTTGCATTTCTTCTGAACAAATCGAAGCTTGCACGCTGTTCGGTAGGTGGACAGACGAATGCGATCCAGATCTTGAGCCCCTAGTGGAAGAGAATAACAGGGACATTGGTATGGAATGTGACCTGTGTGTGTCTTTGCTAGCAGGGAAGCCAGAGAACAAAGAGGACACATGAGCTGACTGTTTAATAATTCTCAAGGCTCTCTCCTTTGCAGGGAGAGTAGAGAGGGGTGAGGAGAAAGAAGGGGAATGGCAGGAGCTCCAGTGTTAAAAGACTTTTATAAAGGAAGGCAAGGAATATTCAGCCCACTGTGTCTGTCACTTTGAAGAACAATCTGGTCAAGCTGCAGGCTAAAAGACACACTGGACAGGCTCCAACAGCAGGGAAAACCTCCATCTAATTTTAATATTTAGCAACTAAGCTCATAACAAATACCTTTGGCTGACATGCCAGATCAGAACAAGGTACTGCCAGCAAATCAAACTAGAAACAATATCATATCATAATGAAAAGACTGACAGCACCCTGCAGAAGGGGGCAAAAATAATGCAAAGGCAGAAAGGCCTGTCTCTGTTTTGTGAAGGTATGTTCTCTGCAGTGGAGACCTCAAAGGGTCTGCTTCACACATAGCTTGGCCTCGGATGCTCCAACTTAAAGATCTGAGAACATTTTCCAAGCAGCTGTCCAGGAGATGGATATAAACTCTCTGGTAGCTATTTCACATAACAGTGCAGTACAGAAGGACCAGGATGGAAGCAGAACCTGGCACAGTGTCTTTAGGCCTCCTCCTGTTGTGTGCCATGCATAACATAAGAGAAATTAGATAACTGTGAAGAGAACTGGAGGAACACTGTTAGCATGGTGCATCCCTGACACACTGTTCTGCAGTGAACACAAAACTTCACTAGAAACTACAAAAAATGTGCTGAGGTAGAGCATGAGTCCCTGTACTGTCTATGGCTGGGATGGAGTTAACTTTTCTTTATAGCAGCTTGCATGGTGCCCTGGTTTAGATTCATGGCTACAAATGTGTTGATAACACACTGACGTTATGCTACTGCTGAACGGTGATTGCACAGCATCCAGGCCTTTGTGTTTCCTACTGTATCTCCTCAGATTCAGCTAGGGGTGGGCAAGAGGTGGGGAGGGACACAGCTAGGACAGATGAACCCACCTGGCCAAAAGAATAGTCTGTACCATATAATGTCATGCTCAGCAATAACACTGGGGTAGGAAAAGAAAGAGGTGGGGGATTTTTCTTTCCAAGGTGGCCAAAGCTCAGAAGCTGGATGGGTACAGGGTCTGCTTTTGGGAGGGGGTGAGTGACCACCTTTGCATCACTTGTTCTTGTCATAATTTTTTATTGCCCTTTTTTATTCTCTCTCCCTGTCACTTAATCAACTATCTTTACCTCAAGCCATGAATTTTTTTGCTTTCCCTATACTCTCTCTAGTCCCACTGGGAACTGGTTGGGGATTAGGTGAGTGGTTGTGTGGGCACTTAGCAGCTGATTGGGGTCAACCCACTACAGACATCCCCACTAAAAGACATAGTCTTGTGGAGACCTTTAACCCTGTTCATTGCTACCTATGTATTGCAGCATTTTCATCTCAAATAGCTACCGATTAAAATCACACAATCACAAAACGTGATGTAGAAAACCCTTCTCCTGCTATGTGGCCAAACCAGCCCATTTTCCTGGAGCCACTAAATCATTTGTGAAATGGAGATATCTGTTACTGGAGGTGGCAAGCTTGCACAAGTTTTACTGACACTGCATTGCAACTGGCTTGGTCTATCACAGTGAAACATGGCTAGGAATTACTCACGCATCTCTGCAAACAGCTGCCTTCTTTCTGCCATGGTATTTCCTCTTTTCCCACAATCTTCAATCATTCTGGAAGACAAAATCATGTGAAAATGTTGAGTATTATTCCCAGACCAAACATACATACATAAGCATCCATAATCAATCCTGAAGGACCTCTGAGGTTGATTGGTGCTCCATGTGTACTTAAAGCCTTTTGCCAGCCTCTCTGTAGCATGGTTTGTGGAGAAGCTGGTCCCCAACTTGTCCTCCATTCCCTAGATTCTGCTTTCAAGCATTTGTTTTCTCTCCACCTCTCTCTCCCAAAGGCAATGTTCAGTTTTTCTGCTTGATGTAACTAACTGACTTACATAACACAAGCTCTGAAATTCATTTTAGGTTTTCTTAAATATGGAATCTTCAGTTTAAATTATGTAAGAGAGAAGAAATCATAAAAGATTTGAATATTATTTTATGGTTTAGAAAATGCCTTTCTAGCCAGTTCTGAGTGGAGGAGACAAAAAACCAACATAACAGCAACTAAATCTCCACTCCACAACATAATACCCTTTTATTTACTCAAACAAATACACTCCAAATATTTATTCAAATTTAAGACACTATGTCCCTTATTAAATGAGTTCCTGTAAAAAGGCTGAGAAGTAAGAATATATTTTCCTTCAGTTTTCAGCTATAAAAATCAGAATATTTTGAAAAGCACTTCTGCTGGATAAGGTATAGAGAAAAGAGACAGCTTTCTTCACAGCCAGCAGCCAAACCAGACTAAAGCCTTCACAGTAAAGAGAAATATCTTTACAGTACTCAAAAAATGAAACCAGTGTCAGCATCTCTACTTCCTATAAGTCATTATTCTAGCAACCTAATATCCTTTCCCACCTGACAAGTCTGGTTAGGGCTTCTGACCTCTCCTTGTAATCTACAGCCTTATCTCAACTAGACTGTGTAAAGTGACATTGGGCCACCTGGGATATAAAGGAGATGCTCTATAGAGGGCTGCAATCCAAAATATTCCATCATGTCCCATAGCAAACTCACATATGTATATAAAAGGAAGGAGAAAAGTACTGGATGATGAAGTCAACCAGCAGCAAGTCTTCAGCATGTGGAAGAATTTTCCCAGTCAAAAACAAGTAAAAAAAAGGTATTTTTAAACAATGTAAATTGTCCAGCAAGCTCTCCACTTCCTTCAGAGAGTCCATTCCTAAAGAGTCCTTTCAGTGGGGTAAAAATCATTAACTGTTTTTCCCTTTTGTGCAATTCATCCTCCCCTTACTCTTACTGATGTTTATATCTCCTTATGTAAAATCTTCCCTGGACCTGATCATCATTTTTCAGGATGTTCCATTATCTGCTGAAACTGAATCACCCTTTTCACTGTGGGGGCTTATGAGGATTACCAGGCCTGACAAATAATGTTATATTTATACACACATAACTCAGGCTTCCCTGGAGAGGGAAGAAACTTAAGACTCTCACTGCACTAGATATTTGGCAGATTTTAAAATAGCCTTCATCCCAAATGACAATCCTAAAATCCTCTGCAATGGGATTTATGCCATTAAGCTAAGGAGAACATCAGTGATGACAGTGTTTTCAGATAGGTATCTTCTACCCCTCCTTTGCATCTTTTCCTAATAGAAGAAAAATGAGAAATGATTCTCATCAATATTGTTATTTTTTGAGTTGCCACAGAGAGGAATTGATCCAACTGCATCTTCCAAGTTTTTCATGTGCATTTTTAACTCTAGAACACACTATGGGCTCAGGCCCAACTACTGTCATTGGTCTTGGGTGTTCAGCTTCTCCCTTTTCAGCCTTGTTCACCTTAACACAGCCCAAGGTACACAGCTCAGCTTTTTACCTTGACCCAGCTCCCAGTTACACAGCTCAGCTCTTTACCTTGACACAGCTCAAGGTACACAGCTCAGCTCTCTAGTTACCTTGACCCAGCTCAAGGTACACAGCTCAGCTCTTTACCTTGACCCAGCTCAAGGTACACAGCACAGCTCTTTTCTTTGACCTAACTCACAGGTGCACAGCTCAACTCTTTAACACAGATTACAGACTGATGCTTCCAGCCTGGGACATGGGCAGCTCAGGCCCTAGGGCTGCCCATGAGAACAACTGACTGCAGTCATATATATTTTGCTTATAACACATGTCAAGTCACAGAAAAAGAGCATAATTTGTTGCAAAGGGGAAAAAAGTAAATGACAAAGTGAACTTTATTCTGGTTTGTGAAGTACACTAAGAAAAATAATTGTGAAAAATATTAATGTATGCTCTTCTCATAGCAGGGATTAGACTAGATTTGTCTTACATTGATCCCTTCCACTATCTTTTTCTCTTCATTTCTTTCCCCAGGAAACAGCTCCTCCACTGCAGGTAGAAAAAACACCTACTGTGCATCTAATTAAAATTCTTGTCACAGGTTAATTTGTAGGGTACCAATTAGCAAGGTATTAAGGCTTCAATAGACATTACGGAGCAGAAATCATTCCAAGCATAAAGTTTCCAGCCTGAAAACTAATTCTGTGAATGTTTCATTTCTACAAGTGTTTCAGGCTGAAAACTTCTAGGATGTTAGCAGTGCTTGAAGGAAAATAATAAATAAGTATTGAAATAATTTAGCTGGATTTGAACTCTCTTGATTACAGTTTCATCTTCATGCTTATCATGTATCAGAAGTATAGCTGGTCTGGGTTTTTTTTAATATCCTTTCTTTGTTTATAAAATCTGGGAGGGAATATCACATAATATAGATAAGGTGAAAACTAAAAGCCTCATTTTTCTTTCCTTTGCTGTTGTACTTCTTTATGAGCACTGTAATAATTCCTCTCACACATCAGTGCTTTTCCTGTTTTACTATTTAAAGGGTAAATAGCATATTTTATTAACCCCTGGTTTACACCATTCTTCTTGTAATCAGCATATTGCCATGTCTGGAGCTCTCTCTACACATGGTTAAAGCAATGCTTGCCACAATTAAATCATCAGCTCCAAAATAAAACCATCAAAGGAAGTAATTGCCTGTATACCTGGAGAAGCAGCTCCCCTGTGGAGAGTTCCATACACTTCCTAGGAGACTGTCAAAAATTCCTGACCTGACCCACAGGTGCACACACAGTTTGGTGGCTCTGAGAACAGCCACCCCATTAACACTTCCACAAATCCCCATCCCGTTTGTCTGTGACAGATGAAGTGCCCTGGGGAGGCAGGAAGCAAGCCAGTGAGGAAGATCATCTGCTGAAATTGATTAATTGTGGCATGAAAAATTTATCAAGTCCCATGTGATGGCTGTGACAGACCTGCATGTGACAAAAGAGGCTCTGAATCCTGACCAGTGACATTCCTGACAGTCTTCCAGCCTGGATAAAAGTTGAGTTTTCCATTGCAGCAGGCACAGAGGAAGGAGAGAAACACTTGTCTCTGCCCAAGTCTTGTCCAGTCTGCTTGCTGCAGCTCTGAAGAGTTTGGGAGTGTTCTGGGATGCAACTTTTAGCAGGAAGCTTTGCTCCAGAAGACTGGGAAAGCCAACAGTGAGTATCTCCAGATCACTTTTGGAAAGAGTACTATTGTTTGGTAGAAAATATCAGCCAGGCTCAGGCACCCTTTACCTGAGCAGTCTGCAGCTCCCTAGCCAGGAAATCCTCAACTCCTGATATCAACAGCTACTTTTTTTTTCTTTCCATGAAATGTCAGATATTAGATATTTCCTTTGGGCACTGAAAGCACTAGAAAGCAGAGAAAAGTGTTGGTTTCTCAGTGGCTATTTCTCATGCTGTTGACAAATCAGACTCTTATTTAGAAATATTTGCTATACTTCTGTTTAATATTTAAAAGTAGCTTTCAGTAGACAAGGGTAACACTTTTCAGCTGCACAGGCTTCTTGCCTACCTTTGCTTGGGACAGTGTTATCCACATGCCCTCCATACATAACAAACTGCTGTTTCTTTTTCAGGATTTACCAGCATCAGAAATTTAGATTTAAGAAAATGATAGAGCCCTCTAGGGTCTAGCTTATGGCCCTATGAGTGGGCCTTATGAGGAACTTAAAAGCTGTAGCCAACAGGTAGGTTTGGAGTGCTGTTCAGGTAGGATTCAGAGCACAATGAGAGAGAAGATTTTCCATAGATTTTTCCTCTTCTCCCATTTTTTCTCCAAATTTAGCCCTGGTAGCTGGATGCTGCTCAGCTAACTAGAGCAGAGTAATAGGTGCTTATTTCAAAGTGGACTTGGACTGGAGAACAAAGAGTTAAAAGGGACATTGAGTGCTAGCTAAAACTGAATTTGCAAAGTCACCAACCTCAGCAATCCTGGAAGTTAATAATGAGAATCATGAACAGCCATTTCAGAGTCCTCTTCCCCTTAATGGATTTATTGGTGCCTTATGAATGTCTTGTTCCACATCTTTTAATGAAGCAGGTCCCTAATAGGTCTCCCCCAGCTTTACATTCCAGGACTAATCTTTGGCACTATCACAAAATTGTTCCATGCTCTTTCCTGAGGCTAGGTATAATTGCACTGCACTTACAATGCTTGTTTGCATTTTATCTGGATGGGCTTTTTCAGTGAAGAGGGAAAAGAAAAGCTGTTGCTAAGCTCATCTCCAACATGAGCCTCAGCAAGTCTGCCTCTTCTTGGTTTTGTCATATTTTGCAGTTTTAATATTACAAAAAAATTCAAATTCTATCTTGATTTATTCCTTTACAGAAGTATGTCTTTTGTTTTTAAGAGAGACTTTTCCAACAGATTTTTCATCAGTTCCCCTTTTGGGAGCTTGATAGCCTTAGTAGGAAACTGTCAAAAATGCCTAATAAGGTACCCATGACAACTCACTTCATCTCACTCAGTCTTCAAGGAAGTCTGAATGCTATGCAAATCTTATCTGTGGGGCCTAAAAAACAAATTGTGAAGTTCATCATTAAGGAAAAAAAAAGGGCAATCTGAAGACAGAAAACATGACAGTCAAAATAGATTAATTGCACATTTAATACTGTACAGAATCAGAACTTTATCAGAGGATGCTGTGGCTGTTTGGCTACAGGAAACAAAGGAAGCACCATCCCTTCTCCATGTGCTCTAGGCATTATCAACTTTAGGAATTCAAAATGTTATTAACTAGGCCAAAATATAGCCCCAAATCTTCTTTTTTCTGCTTTTTATGGGTGCTTCTAGAGTATAATTTTAAGCTTTTCTCACAAAGAAGGACTTCTCTTAGAGAATCTTACCACTCCACACATGAAAGACAGTTAAGAAAACCAGTACTTGGGGCTTACAATAGATATGTGGCAGTTTACAATTAAGAGTTGCTCAGGCTTATTTTTCCAGCCCCTGTGTCTTAAAGTCAGCCCTCCTGGCACTACAAGAAACCACTCTATTGGATGAAGCACAGAAAGAAAACAGACATTCAGTGCTTCATTATGTTTTCACCCTTTGAAGGTATAAAATGATCCAATAAAAAACTCCAAAAACCTTTTCTCCAGTGCTTCATTGCCATCCCTTGTTATGAACAGCTCTGATAAACAGTAGGGATTGATTTTAGCTACCTGGTACAAATATAAATACAGCTTTTCAAACTTGTATTCAATTGCCATTTTAAAATTATACTCCATCTCAGCTTTATTTAATATTTTAAAACAGATAAAGCAGATATTGATTTCCTTTACACTCATGCACAACATTTCAGAGCCTTAGTTCAGCTGACTTTTGCTAACAGTCATTTCTTTTTTGTTACTTTCAAAATACACTCCAGAAAAAGAAGAAAACCCCAAAACTCATACCCAGAGGTTGTTCATATGTGTGTTCAAATCTGCTTGTCTGCTGTGTCCACCTTTTAACATAGCTGTGCCATGATGGAGCTGGGTTTCATTCAAATTATAGTTTTTCCTTAAACATACATATTTTTTAAAACTAGTTTTCTGAAAAACAAGATCAATGAAGTATTGATCACCTTTAAACACCCAAATCTGCAGCTCTGCTTCTTTCAGTTGGTTAGACAAGGAATAATTCATAAGGAAAACCATAAAGCAACTCAACAGATAAAAAGCAAGGACTTTATCACAGGAAGCAAGTAATTGATACTCTGATACTTTGGTACTCTGGTCTTCTCTCAGGTCTTTTTATCTGCTATTGTAGAGACACAAAAGAGGTTGCAGGATTTCACATATAATTAAACTTCTACTTAGTCAAAGGGATCTTTCAGTTCTTCTCATGCTGCCATAATTAAACTCAAATTCATTTGAGTAAGCTGTCAGTGATACAATTGTGTTGGGAAGCATTTCCTGGCTTCTGCCAATTTTAATAATACAAGTTGTCAGGTTTTGTAAATAGGGATTTGATGATTATTTGCTGTAGGACAGTAGGTACTTTCATCTCCTTAGAATGATAAAAACATCTAAATAAACCAAATGGTAGCTGTGGGAGAAGATGCACTCCTAGGCAGCTGAAATTACTGAGCTCCTCTGTGCATCTGTGAAAATCTTTCACTAGAATTAAGTACTGTTGGGTAGTCAAACAAATTAGTCAACACAGAGAGGCTGCTGGCTTTTGTAACCTTACCTGCTCAAAAATGCCAGCATCCACACAATTAATTGACCAGCCATCAATTCAGAGAGGCTGAAAAACTTTATCAGCTAAGAAGAGTGTTCCATTGTTCAACTGACAGCTAAGAAGAATTTAAACTTTTTCAGCCATAGGACTGAAACACAGCCCTTTGGCCTTTTTTTCACTTTTTAACCTTCTGAAATATGACAACAAATAGATTCTGAATTATACCTAAGCAACACAGCTACAAGAAGGAATCTTAAAAAGAATCCCCACAGAACTCTTAAGTCTCTCCAGATCTAATTGGGGAGAAGGTGGAGAATAAATTCTGAATGAAAGGATGATGAGGCACTGATGGAATTGTTCACATGTATCCTTTCACAGCAGCAGCTGTTAATTTGTCTTGAGGTTCACTGAGAGCAAGCAATAGGACAGAGGAATGGCACTAGGATGGGAATTAACAAATTTATGAGCATATTTGGGTTAAGTATACCTTCTGAGACAAAAAAGGCTTTGATTGCTGCCTGTATGAATCTCCTGCTGGGAAAAATCAGATCCTTAACACAAGTAAGAGCAGCCTACAGGCAGATCTAATTAATAGCTGAAGAAGGCATATTTAGCAATTAGCTGTTGTTAGGGAATAAAGCAATGGGAGATTTTCTCTTTTTTCTCTGGCCATATCCCTTCTCTGAGAGACCTGATGACTTGGGTAAAAGTATTATAACTTGATCATTTTGGTAGCTGCATTCACAAAGATGATCAGAGGGCTGGAGCACCTCACCTATGAGGATAGGCTGAAGGAGTTGGGGCTGTTCAGCCTGGAGAAGAGAAGACTTAGAGGGGACCTTATAGCAGCCTTTCAATACCTAAAGGGGGATTACAAGGTAGAAGGGGACATGCTTTTCAGCTGGTCAGATTGCAACAGGACATGGAGGAATGGTTACAAGCTGAAGGAGGGGAAATGTAGACTAGAGATTAGAAGGAGGTTCTTCACCCAGAGGGTGGTGAGACTCTGGAACAGGTTGCCCAGGGAGGTTGTGGATGCCCCATCCCTGGCAGTGTTCAAGGCCAGGCTGGATGTGGCCCTGGGCAGCCTGGTCTAGTGTGTGGCGTCCCTGCCCATGGCAGGGGGGTTGGAACCAGATGATCTTTAAGGTCCCTTCCAACCTGGGCCATTCAGCAGAAGATTCTTTTAAAGCAGATGCCAGCTCATTAATTTCAGCTCATTTTCATTCTGTTTTCAAGTACCAGATCACACTGAAGGACTAAGTCTCTAAGTTTGTGGTGGGGAAACAACTTCCAGGTGCATTGTTAAAATGATTTCACCTGGTAGCTCTAGCTATAATGATTCAGTCCTCAAGATATTCAGTGAAGATACTAACTATCCCAAAGTCAGAATGATTAAAATCAGTGTTTGTACATCCTCATTCCATAACTGCCTGCCTGTATACCCATGAATAACCACACAAGCAGTAGAGCAATACAGTCACTGTATCCAGCAGAAACAGAACAAGTAGGCTGGCAGTACCATGTGATAACAGAAGAAATACCGGGGGGGGAAAAAATCTAAGTAATGAGATGTCTAAATTTGTAAATATTTTAGTGACAAGACATTACAGGCCAATGCAAACATTTCTAGGTCTTCTAATGGTGAACACACAGGACAGGCAAGCTCAGATGGACTCCAGTTCAACAAAGATTCCTGCAATCTGTCCTTATTCTGCAAAGCCTTTACACACCCCAAACTTAAAGCATATGCTTGAATTCCATTGTGCTGGTTGAGTACTTAGCTGAAGAGGAATGGATTGCTGAAGCAGGCTCAAAGGTTTTCCTGTTTAGTATTTAACAAAAGTCTGGAAAAAAAAAAAGCCTACAAACAGTGCATGTAAAAGGGAATGTACCTGGAAATGGCACTTCAGGAGGAGTCAGACTATCTCCCAACAGAAGTAAGATTTAGTCACGCGCAGAGAACATACCAGCTCCACATGTGATGTGGAAGTTTACAGATTACTGAGGTCACTTGGAAAGCAAAAGGAATTAAAGAATTAAAGAGAAGGGTGTAAGAAACACAAGAATCTTAACTCTCTTCATCCTTCTCCTCTTCATTATTTGGATGTATGTTGAGATGCTACTCAGGACACTCTGAACTGCAAAGACAACTACATTTTATGTCAGTCCATACCTTGCTGCTTCTTCCTCCAGGATCCCACCACAGAAGGCTAGCATAAGCTTTTCTGTTACAGAAGTGCCTTTGATGCAAATGTATTCTGTCTTTGCCTCCCAGAAAATTTAGGCCTCCCATTGCTGGACTACTCTCATACAATATCACCATACCTTTTCACATCAGTCTAGTTAACCCATTTCAGGGCTTAATAAGGTGCAGTGATTTAGTAGGAACAGGAATTTGTGCAAAACTATCCATTTAATAAATATAGTAAGGCAGGCATCTTACATCTTCACTGCAACATCAAAATGTTAGGCATAAGGCTGAGAAGGGCTGTAAGAACTTAAAACAATTAGAGGAAAAAACCACCCTTGTTTCAACAGGTAAAGGTCAACAGGAAATGAAAGCAAATGCAAACAAAAAAAAAGAGATAGCTTGATATGCACTATTGGCTAGTTTATTTACTCAAATAAAAAACTTAATATACCAAATTACTTTTAACCTAATTAAAATCTGACATTATTTTATTAGGCATTATCATTATTACAATAGTGTACAGAAGAAAATGAAATACAATATCATTCTGTAGCAAATAGTCTCATACATTAAGCCAGAGCAGAAAGCTAATGCTTGAACCAGTGACTGCCAAGATAATGGCTGGTGATGTTTGTTAACAGACACAGCACAACCAGGCTGCTACATAGGATTCAGTGAACCTGTTCTTTCAGATATCCACAGTAACTCTAACACTGGTTGGACCTTGCTAAACTCAACTTACAGCTGTACATCCAGAATGTGCTTGTAGATGAGCATTTTTAATAAAGCATTACTAATTCTACTGTAAAAGAACATTTAGCTTATAAAAATCTCTCCAATGCAGCATGAATATTTCAGCTGGTAGAAATACGTTTGTAAGCAGACTTTCATCTGGAAAGATTTCAGTGTCCTGAATCTACCTTTCCCATGGTGAGGAGGGAATCTGAAGAAAACCAAAGGGAGCAAAGGGAAGCCCAGAAGAAGCACAGCTAATCAACCTGGCAGCTAGGGTTGCAAAAATTCCTGATGTGTTTTGAAATCCCCAAACAGTTGTTAAAAAGAGAATTTTGGACAAGTATGAAGAAGACAGCTTCTTAGAAATGGCCATTTAAGGGTAGTCAAGACAGAAGACATGCTCCTACTCAAGCACTGCTCTAGCATGCACAGAACACATTAACTTTTGTAGAAAAATTACTTTTTGTAACATTAACAACAGGCTACAAGAGGTGCCAAAACAGACAAGACACAGTCAGGCAGCACTGGAAGTCTGCATGTGCTTCTGCCATGTTCCTCAAAGGACTAAACTTCATCCAACTGATTTTTCAATACCTCCTTTCTTTGCAAAGATCTCACTTTCCTTCTCTTTCTGCTGAAGTCTTTTATTCTACACACATATAGTACAAACCAGCCACTTATGTTTAAATGCACACACAAAGCCGTAACAGAAGATTGATACTTTACACACTCTGTCTCCCATTGCCAGGAAGAACTAATGGTCTCGAGCCAACACTTTCACCTGTGCTTTCTCTCCAGGAGACACAACCTGAGAAGGGCTGGAGCTGCCCTGGAGAGTACAGGAAGCCTAACACCACAACTGAAAATCCTTCCCAAGCATCATCTGAAGGACCTGAAACACCCCAGGTCCAGCTCACTTTTCAGCTCCAAAATTTCCATTTCTAAACCCAGAAGAGACAATGGATCAGCCTATCTTCTCAATCCACTGCTTATTAACTCAGGTTATCAGTTATCTCGACTCTATTTCATCTCTTCTAATACCTGCTTTACACTACAGATGACCAGAGGCAAAGGATACTGAGGAATTAGAGATGTGAATTCATTTCCAGAAGCACAGAAACTGATTTAACAAAATCTGTTGGGTAAATATTTAGCTGCAGGCCTGGTTCTAAGCAAGCCTTTGGTAGTGTGGTTTTACAACACAAATGAGTTGAAAAGGGGACTTGAAAAAGCCAGAGAGGCTTTTCCTCCAGTTGCTTACAATTTTATTTTACTTATTTTCTTTACAAGTTTACCACCAAATCCTATTTGCATAGCAGTCAGAGAGGACAAATACCTTTTCTTGGAACAGACTGACATGCTGTAAAGCATGGAAATATTTGGCAAAGAAAGGCCTATTGGTGTTGTGCTTTGCACACACCTCATTTTTCTGCAGCTGAGAAGCACTGAAAGGATTTCTGCTGGCAACCTCCAAGGCCAGGAGATCTGTTTGAATCAAGCATCAGCCATTCCTCACTGTATTATCAACAGGCTATTTAAGGTTGTACCATCTAGTGCACAGGATTACAGAGGTTGGGGTGAGGTAGAAAAATACCACAGGGTAGCACTTCTGGAAGCAGTATTTGTATGTCAGTTCTATGAGCTGACAACATCAGCAGGGATTCCCAGAAAAGAAGCCCTGCAGTGTCCATGAGAACTCTGGGTGGAGTAGATTCTGGTCCATGAGAAGCCAAGGTGGAGCAGATCCTACTCCAAACCCTGGAATTTTTTCAAATATGCAGTTTCTGATAGAGTCAGTCTCCCTGAAAAGGTTTTAACATAGCAGCAATGAAGCTATAAATAAGTTGCAGCATTAATAAGGTCAAGATAATGAGGGCAAAAAACCCATAACAGGATCCTTTCAAACTTTCTTTCCATCTAAGATCTCACATTGGGAAGAAAACCAATATGCACTTTTGATAATCACGTTAGCTAGGCAAGAAAAATACTCAAGGTTGAGACACAAACAGCTAGATTTGAGCTTATCATTTCAGAAAGATCTGCTGAACTTGCACTGATTGAAATGGTGTCACTGACTTGAGGGAGTGACTAGAAATCATTAAAAGGCTTTAGAATTTTTGCAAGATTTTAAATTTACAAACCCAAGAAACATACATGCACATAAAAATGATAAACTAATGTACTTAAAATGAGTCATGGAATCAACATTTTTAAGCCCCTGGAAGTTGCTGCATCTGTCAGCAACAGTTCAAGAGCTCTTGATCAGTGCCAAAAACTCAGGTCCTGGAACAGTTTTCCATGACCTGCTCTGAAGAGGAAGAATACTGAGCACCAAATATTCACACAGGAATGCATTCTGTTCACCTCTCAAATTTCAACAGAAAAGCTAGGTACAAACACTGCTTTAAAAAGGACACCTTATCAGACCTGGATGATGTATTTGCTAGGATCAAAAAGACACATCACATAAACTTGGTCCTGACTGCTCAGGTTTTGATATAACTAGGGATTAGGAAAAAACCCCCCAAATACAGTAGCCTCTCAAATGCCCAAAGGAAAGATGTTCCCATTCTCCTCATGCACACCCAACAGAGATCACATCTGCACACACTGGGTACAGGATAAAGCCGAGTTTGCTTTGTATTTGCTTCTCTAGTATTGCAAACACTGACTGCAAAACAGTGAACATATTCAAATGCAAACCACCTGAATGCATACAGGATAGAAAACCTTTTAAAATTAAACATTTTATGCTTCCTGAGGGCAACAGCTACCCAGAATAATCATTTCTCCTATATTCCTATCCATGAAAAAGATTTCTACACAGACTTCCTGTCTCCTTTCAGGCAAGATACATCATTTTGACCATTTCTGTCCTGGTACAGAAGTGCTTTGCTTGTTCTTGAACTCATGAATCTATCTGCAACAAACACAAACTTCAATATATGCATCAGTTTATGTTGATATTTATGGGGGAAAAATACAGACTTTGTAAGAAAGGGACTTAAGTGTACAATTCTCATCCTTTTCACAGGGTGACCTTAAAAAAGAAAAATGTTTGGGTTTGTTTGTTTTTTGGTGGGTTGGTTGGTTTCTTCTGTTTGTTTGGGTTTGTTTTGTTTTCTTTTTTTCTCAGTAAATGATTCTCTTGTGTTGCAGGCAGGTAATTGTGTGGGTAAGTAAATGTTTGTTCTTCAAAAGAAAAGTTTTAGTTTTTTCAGGGTCTGGGCCAAACTTTTGCCCTGAATGACCAAGAGCAGACACTTAAGGAGACTTGATTTGGAAGGCTCCTGGTCAGAGTTACCATGAGCACTGGAGCAAAATATTGTGGCAAAATTCTCTTGGCTGGAACAAACATTGCAAATTTTACTTTGCAAACATGGCATCCTGGTACAAGCCCTGCTTCTCCCTGAAGGATGTCTGCTGTAAAGAGCAACAGCACTTGCTCCATTGCTTGCAGACCTCCAGGCAACGTCCCTCAGGACCAACACCTGGAACCAGACAGATCTGACACTGGTCTCTACTCCTCAGTTTTCTGCCACACAGAGAAAGGGCAAAACTAACATCTGCCCATGTAAATAAACACTTGTAAAAAGTCAGCCATTTACTTTGAGTATTGCTGATAACCAATACATTGGTTTAAGTTGCTATAACAATACACTGTCACAAACAGCCTGCCCACCATCTTATGGAAAATGTCTTGCACTGCCCTCAAAAGCCTCAGTAAATATGTCTCAAATTTCTCCATTTATCACTGGGAGATGAAACCTGTTGAAATCTACCTGGAGTTTTTGCTGTAGCCCTGTCAAGTGAAATACCTTCTCATCTAGGAGCTAAACACTGGCTGATGTACGCAGCCAAGCTTGGTCTGCACCCATCAATGCTCCTCTGCTGCTACCATGCCATCCTTCCTAAAGGTTGTGAACTTCTAAGTGGCTCTTCTCCAGCACAATACATTTAGAGCAGAAAATGGAATAGAAAGGGTGGATATGACTGTATGGGAAAAAAAAAGTAAAAGCTCTTAATCTTCTATACAAAACACACAGTTTAACCCCAGTTCCACTTAAATCAATGGAAAGGCTTTCACTGGCTTCAATGACAATGAAGTTGATTTGGCCAGGATTATACCTGTGTTTAATTTTAGTCATAATGGCTTCTGTTTGCAAAAGTAACTTGTGATTTAAGATACCTCTATTTCTAGATAGATTGCAGGATGTCCATTAGCTGTCTGCCTTTTACAAAGGAAGAGTTCCCATTCTCCCTCCAAAACCCAAGCTGGGCAATGCAAATAAACATCATCTTTTGGAAACAGAGTCTAGTCTGTATGTTTGTCTGTTTTGTAGTGTTGCAGTGTTAAAATTAGAATGCTGCAAGGTTAAACTGTAATGTGAACAGATTCACAATCAAGGAGGAGCCAAAACAACAGAACAGCAACATCAGAAATAACAACTGATAAGCAATGAATGACAGCAATGTGTGGATCAAGTCACTTCTGCTCTTTAATCACTGTAAGATTCTCCAGGAAAAAGGCAGCATTTGTTATAAATGACACAATCTTGCTCATCCTTAAGTGGCAGATGTGAAATACTCACTGATGGGAGATTTTATGCATATTTGCATCAGTTTATTTTTTCCACATCTTCATCCACTCCAGATAATTTTAGATATAACATTATAAGCTGTTCTACAAAGATAGGAAATTAACCTAATGACCTTGATGTAATAATTTCAGTCCCTGACTGAAAGTGATCTATCCCTTTGCTGTCTAGAATTTTGATAGGAAAAGTGTAACTAGCAAACAAAGAAGAAAAGGCAGGGAGATTGCATGGGAGACTCCCAGAAGAGAGAGGTTTAAAATATTGGCTACCTTTATGCAATAAATCATGACCTGCTATTCAAAACCTATTTCTGAATGGCAAGATCTATTTCTGCAGCTACCTGATAAAAGAAGACTCCTACAATTTCAGTAGTTTTAAACCACTTCTCTCTCTCCATGCAGTCTAGTTAAGTGTTCTGAGATGTGCCTCTTGTTTAACTGAGAGGGAGCAGAGAGCAGGCTGCAAAAAAAAAAAGCCCTGCAAAAAAGTGTTGGCCATGCAGTCCAAGGGTGTTGAGTCACAATTCTCCTGCAAGGAGGTTCCCTCTCCTTGAGCTTCTGACTTACAGCTCTTACTTGTGTTGTGAAATGTGGTGGTTTAGTGTATACTCATCATCAATCCAAGCACTTAAAGAAAACAGACATGAATAATCTTTTTTAACCCCCCTGACAGCTGGAAGGCTGTTACACTTATCCAAGCCTGCAACCACAAGCCTCAGCTGGTGATGCTCCAGCTCATGGGAGCAATCTCACCACTCTGCCCAGCCCAGTGTGCTCACTGGTTCAGAGGCACAAAGCTTCCCACTGCAGCCAGCTCTGCTTGCTTGAAAACCATTAAAAGGTTCCTTGTGCCAGAATTATTACACTTAGGCTCTTAAAAATCAAAACCTGACCCAAAATGAATAATTATTTAATTCTGCTTTTAGGTTATTTATGTGATTTAGAGATTTTCACATTGCCAGCTGGGAGAAAAAAACCCTACTAATGGCTAGCTTAAAACACCCTCCTTCTTCAGTTTCTAGTGATGGCTCAGGATTACTCCATTTTCCTGCATTTAATATATCACTGTAACAAAATCACTCTCAAAAGGAGACTCAGCAGTGAGGTGCAGCAACAAGGTGACAAAGAAGGCATGGTAGGAGCTGGTTCCACACCCTTACACATGGTGCAGCTGTAAGAACTTTCCTCTTTCAGAAGCAGGTCGTCCCCCACCTCTGTGCTCACAGTCCCCCACCAACACCTTCTGCCCCCTGGCAGCCCAGCAGTGCACACAAGGCAACCATGTAAACTAGAGGGAGGCAGACTAAGGCACACACTTTACCCACAGCCTCTCCTGAGAACAGCTTCTCTTCAGGCATGAGAGGGACTTCACTATGGGAAAGGTCTAGCTGAAAGCTCCTTGGTTTCAGTATCATTTCCCTGACAGACACCAAGCAAGTGCTGGTCTCTGGCAATGCCTCATTTCAATCAGATACATAGGACATCAGATAGGTTGTTTTATTATGCAGAAAGCAACAATATAAAAGACTGTGGGTGAAGTCCAATAAATATCTCTGAATAATGTCAGCAATTGGCCCTATATGAAGTGTAAACATAATTGCAGCCACAAAGCTGCTGACAATCAATGCCGATCAAGAGTCATGCAGCTAACCAGAGCTTCATGAGCACAGGAGAAACTTGCCACAAAAGGTAGGACAAACAGAAGACAAGACATACAGAAACAATTTAAAGCAATAAAAAGAAGAGAGGATTATCAGTAATTAAAGTTGGAAAAGGATATTCCTTGCACAGAAGCCTCATGCTTGGAAACATTCAAGGCCAGGTTGGACAGGACTCTGAGCAACCTGATCTAGTTAAAGATGTCCCTGCTTACTGCAGGGGGTTGGACTAGATGATCTCTAAAGGTTCCTTCTAAACCAAAGCATTCTATGATTCTATGAAATGCTAAAGGACAGGTCTGAAGGAAGAGCATCTGGCTGTTAGAAAATGTGAGTCTGCTCCAAGGAAGAGCACAACAGTGGCAAAATTCATATAGGTATTGAGGATGGAGGAGGACTAGGACAGATAGGAGAGAAGGGAGTGGCACTGCAGACAAGGGAAGGCAGCATGAATACCAGAGGAGAAGAGAAACACAATGAATGTACAGAACTGGAAGCTAAGGGGTACCTGTCAGTGTCCTTCACACCCCTGAAGATGCTGAACTGTACCTTTGCATACAGAGTTTTCAGGGGTGGTCAGTTACATCTCTAACATGGAACAAACACACTAGGCTCACAGAACAAAACCCAAACAACCAGTATTTTTGGCCAGCCTACTCATGCACGACACATCAGTTTGGAGCAGTGCACCAGAAAAGCATTTGGGCACCTTGCATCTGCTGGGTGACAGCTGATGTTGGAGCTGTGTGTGTGTGCTGCCTGAGGAAAACAACAAATAGCTGACAAAAGATGATCAAAACCCATAACTCTTTAGATTAGAGGCCAAAGGGTCAGGCTTTGTTTGTCAAGCCACATGAGGTAGCACATTTAAATTGCTCAGAACTGATGTAGTTAGTTTATAGAGTAGGAGAATACTCATTGAAGGGAGCTACAGCCACACTTCCAGCAAAGCAGGAACATCCTGAGCTTTGTATCCACCTCACAGCCCAAGACTACCTAAAATCTCTCCTGCACTGCTGCTGAGATGCATAAACTCACAAAATCATGTTGGGGGATAAAAGCACCTTTCTCACTTGCCACAAACTGGTGGTTTTGGCATGATACTGTCCCAGCATATCCACCTGTGTAACTGAGGCAGATGCTGTAATGGGCAAAATACCTAGTAAAATCTGAAAAGGGCTTTGTATGCCATAAAGCCAGTGAGGTCTAACTGGTTACTTGCTGAAGACTAAAATTTACCAGAGTTTTAAGACCCCAGTGCTTAAGTGTTTTTCTAAAGCCTGATAATGGAAATCATGTCAGAAAACTCATACTGGGGATGAAGTAGAATTTAAAGTAGTCCATCCATTAGATATTAAAAAAAAATAATCCATTTATGTTGCTATTTAGGGCCATAACATTTCTTTGAATAGGAAATTACACTATCATTTTTATTAGGCTTAGATGTTTCCAAACATAAACTACTTTAAAACAATCCAATTAAAGCACATTTTTCATATTTAAACATTTTCCAAATAACATGTGTTACTCCTTATTTTGGAACATACTGCAAGGACTTTACTCTGCCTACAAAACCATTTGTGTTCATACACATGTAATCTGATTAGCTTAATTTTGGTGTTACCATTGCTGTTGAATTTGCCCCCCAGACTGGAAATACAGTTTTTTCCAAGGAAAAAAAGAAATTATTTGATTGTGCTGTTAACTTAGGCACCCTAGAAAAACCAACCAACTAAAATATGGTTTCTTTCAGGGAAGCCAGAATGAATCAGTGTTTCCTGACCCCCCTCCAATTAGGGAGAAGAAAAAGCAGGCAGATTTCTCTAGCAACTCTTCCTCATGAGGATCTTGGTGGTCAGTTTCAAAAAGTCCACAAAGAAGACAACAGATTCTTATCTTTGGTCATCTTTTGTCAAGCAGAACTCCCCAGCATTTCCTGGGCCAAGTATTTGTACAGTGTAAGGTTTTTCCCTTGACACCTTTGAAGACTTCAGTGTGCTCAGAGATTCTGAAGAATCATAAAAGAAACTAGTGACTGATGGGAAACCATAAAAAAATCTGGCCTTTGGCTACAGAAAAATGTTTCTTGTTTTGGAAATATGCTCTTACAGACTATTGGTTTTAAGAGTTACTAGTAGCTCTTTACCTTTTGAACACAAGTACCTTTACTTCTCTGTGTATGGAAACACATTGAACAACTTTTTTTGCCTTGGTTCTATAAATATTCAATTAAGCTAATAAACTTTTTAACTGAAACAAATTAACTGTGCCAGGGAAATATTTCCATTTCAATTAACCTTTTAATTTAAATGTTCATCTGCTGACTTTCAATATAATTTGAAACTGGTAAAAATCCAAGAAATCTTCAATATAAGTGAAAGATGACCTGACTGGAATGGTAATCAATCTTAGGTGAGATGTCAGCAGTGATCTCTGGAGCAAACTGACAATAAGGAAGTGTGATGCATTTATGAAGCCCAGGGGTTATGAATAGGGAAAAAAACCCCTTTGCTTTCTACTCTGCTCTGCTAACTTCAGCAGAATTAACAAGCAAGATGTTCCTAGTTTTTCAGTATGAGCACTCCTCAGTGCACCTTCAGCTTTGCTGCTGTTGGCAAAGGGTGCCTGGAAGCCTAATCTGCCCCTTTTCATGCTAAGCAGCACTCCACACAAGAATTCCCGTAACTGAGGACAGCTAACAGCCTTTTAGTCTTCACCTCGTGACACAAATGTGTGAGAAATAACATTCTTAATTACAGTTAGTAGGTAGGTGGCACTGTGCCTCTCAGCCCTGCAAATTCAGTTGCTTTCAGCCCAGTGCTCAGCTGCAGATAGCAGTGAGCGTGGGATGGTCAAGCCTGAGAGGCAGCCAGAGTCACTTCAGCGTCACAGAAGGTCAGCACACAGTTTGGCACCATTAGTAGGCTACCTGCTCAGTAAAAGGAAGGGGAGACTTGCAGTTTGTGCCTGTTTTACTCTCCTTGACCCAATGTGATAGCACTTCTGAGGTTGTTTAATAAAAGAGCTCACAGCATTTAATCTTTTCTTAGTCATTTTTCTTTTTGGAAACCATGAAAAGCAAAATAATTCAACCCAAATTGAACAACTGATGTCTAATGACATACATGACTCCCTTTAAGTGTGTCTGTGTGTATATGCACACACAAAAGCACGTATATAGGGGCTAACTTACGAGGGACAGGCGGGGGGGGGAGAGTCAGTCTTGTCATAGATTAGTGAATTAGCATAGCCTGAAGCTGACGGGGGAGGCAATAGAATCTCAGAGAGGAGCTTTTCCTTAGCACAAGATCTGGATAGCAGCTCTAGTCTTTGATGTTCAGAGCCAGAGACTATCTTAGGACAGCTTACTGGGGGATAAATCTGTAGGAAGAAGCTATGCTTTCCACTCAAAGGCCTAATATCTTCAAGAGCCACCAGACACCCTGAGCTAAAGAACCTTGGTTTAAGAAGCTGTTTTCTCCTTCTTTCACAGGAAGTTCATTCCTCACTGAAAGCAATTATCTGCACATATTCCCAAATAAGTCTCTAAGTTACAGGGTCACTGCACACTATGGCCACCTCAGAGAGCTTTTGTTTGGACTGTGCCTCCATAGCTCCTTCCGAAAACGAGGATCTCTTCTCAGGCTGTCACAGCATTTTCCATTTTTTCATTAAGAGATTGTACTACAGGAAACAGGAGGCTGAACAGACTCTTTTTCTCAGCAGTGAACTTAGAAGTTCTCCATGGTTCACAGCTGCAGACAAGAACATGCAATGAGCCAGAAAGTAGGGTAGCTCTAACATCTCATGACTGCTCTGTAGCATAGACTCGTGATCTGAGTGTGCTTAGGACTTGCAATATTGAAGGCAAGCTCCTGAGAGGAAGAATTTTAGGAAGTTTGACCACAGGCAAATGTGTCCAGGTGGCAGCTTTACATTTCTCCCTGAGGTATACATATACAAGCCTTCATTCCTTGCTTAGTGGCTGCAGCAGTCAAATGAGGCCAAAGCCTCATTCTCCACAAACAGTTGTGTGTGTTTGACCTGTTTCAGCACAGCTTTAAAACTGAAATGGGTATTGGAGCTAGCCCTACAGGCATCCAAGATAAACACCCTAATGCCACAAGCTCTTGTGCTCTATGAAGAACTGAATCAACTTCTCCTGGGATGATTTCATAGCCAACTTCCTTCCAAAGAGAATTTAATTCTCCAAGTTGAACATTTTAAGTATCTGGACCTTTTGTAAATAACTGTCCCTGAAAGCACAGTTCCTGCATGTGAAGACAACCCCCTGGACTGCTGTCAATACACCCACACTTGATTTGAGATGTGGCCCTGAAGATGTTAGCACTTCCTTTGGAAATGCTTTTGCCCATTTTGATTCAAGCCAGATGAACATTTGGATGTGGAGCCCAAGCTCCTAGAGTTAGCATCTGCTACTGTAATCATCCTTGTACATATTTATCCCTCGAAAATTATCTCCGCCATCTGACAGCTGAGTGAGGGACTGGCCTGCTCCTACTGGTGCCCATATTCCTACATCAATTACTCACTGCAAGTTGTTCTGTATTGGAATTTTGCCTGTTATTATTTGCATACCAGGCATATACACATCATATTACATAGCCTTAAAATTTTGTGTCTGTTTTGATACCTCATAATCAAGATCCAGACTTCATTCTGCTCAGAGGCTGACACAGTCATGTCAGTCCAATCCATTAGTTTTTTTCTTTCCAGTGGAATTAGTTTGGTTTTTCTGCTGTTTTCCATGAATCTAAAACTAGTAAAAAGATTACTATACTAATATTTTGTGTAATTTTAATTTGCAGGAGTGGGCAGATGAGATCTGTCTTATAAATTTGTTGACATTATTATGAAGTTAGAGCTTTAATGCTGGGTAAAATCTCAGTGGTAAAATTGTGGAGTGAAATTATTCTGATGGTACAGTAGTAGACTTTAGCAGTCTCCCACGACTTTCTCAGCTGGTTCAGACACAAGAGGCACTGATCTGTTACAAAAAATTATTCTTTGCTTTACTGCACCTTTCAGAGGTTTCAGTTAGCACTAGATATTAACACATTGTGCAGTCTATGTAAGACACTCTCCCTTGCTTTGAAAGTTTTGTAAAAAGATTCAATGGGATTAATGAGACAGTAGAAAGTGGAACAGAAGTCCAAGGGAGAAAGTTCATATGTACTCACAGATCCTAAAAATGGACACAATTGATACCTGAAAACAAAGTATTCCTCACCAAATCATGACCAGGATTGTCACCTTTAAGAACATTTGTAAAGAAAAAACATGCAAAAGAACACTCTTTGGTGAAAGAAACTGCCTTCTGCTGACAGTGCTCTTGTTCCTTCTGTTCATCAGGCTGCACCAAGAACATGATTTTCCACATTTCCATATTTGCTGCTCTAGCAAGGATGACTAGCTAGACACTCTTTTCTATCTTGTTCTGATGTTGTTGCTTAAAAATGAAGCCCCTAATTAAGCCTCTTGGTTCCTTTTCTTCCTTCCTTGTGATAAACTATCACAGTTGTGATTCCAAAGACAAATGAAACTCATGGAGAGGAAGTACTTATTAGAGAGTGCTTTGTCTCTTTTTATTTAGATCCCTTAATTTTTTAATTCCCTGGACAAATTCACCCCTAGTGCATCTCTGTGGCAGTCAGTTAGATAGTGTGTTAGTGATCCTATGCTATGAACCACTCACAGCTCTGGTGCCTTATGCTTTGGGCCACAGTGCATGTGTTGAATTAGTGATTAAGCACTCTTGAGTGTTTGGATTCATTGAATAAGGTCCCTAAATCTAGACAGATCAAGCCTCTGATTGCTCAGCTCATTTGATCTGCATTTTCCTTGCTATATCATGGTCCTACTTTGCTTGAGTTTTACCTTGTACAGCCAGTCTTGCCCTTCAAAGATTGCCACACTTTTCAATTCCTCATTTTCAAGAATCCCAACTCAACTCCTTCCAAATCTGTCTCATTCTGGGATCATGAGTGGGCTGCTCTTTTATACACTTCTTTATTTTGCAAATTCTCTCCTGTGGGCTGACAGGCAGGATGGCTCTTCTTTCCTCACCTCATTACAGCCAGAGGAGCCCTGTTTAAACCTGAGCTCTGATCACGCAGTCCCTACAACGCTGCATAAAGCACACTGGCTCTGCTTGTGGCGCAGCCACCTACCATCAGACTTGGGTTTGTTATACCATAACTCATTCAGTTCAGTTAACTGCACTAACAAAACTGCCAGACTTAAGGAGAAAATACAAAATCTGAAAGAGTAAATGAGATGAAAATTCATTTCTAAGACAACTCAGGCACCCTGTTGCAGTTGAGGAAGAAACGTGAATAAATGCTGAAGACAGCAGATCATTAAAAAGCACTGATAATAAAAATCACTAAGTAGGTGAAGTTCCTGATTCTGACTAACAAGAGATGTTCTGAACTGCTATGCTGACAGTGACAAAACCAAAACTTTTCAACACCTTCAAGTAAGGTTGAAACAACAGCAAAGATCTTCATATGCTTTTGAATTGGTTTGATGGCAATCACTTCCTAATTTGTAAGGTTGGTCTCTCTTAACAGTTTAAAAACAGTCAATGTATTCAGCTTGCCACATTAGCAAATTAAATTTACAAAAAAACCCAAACAAACCAAGCTCTTGGAAAAACAAAGAGAAAACTCTGGGAAGTTGTGCTGCCACAGGGGGGAGGGTAACCGATGCAGCTGTACCTTACCTGCCTCTGCCGTTTAACACCGACCGCACACACACCTCTGCTCCTTTCCACTGAGCACAACATGTGCTGGGAACTGGAGCATTTGACCTTCCTCAGCTCTCCAGCAGAAACTCCAGAGTAACCTTTACCTTCAGCAAGGAGCTGTGCTCGTTTTCCCCCTCGTGCTCTGAGCACAGCAATCTAATACACCTCATCATGTGGCGTGTTGCCATAGCAGCAATGAATCCAGCTGCTGCAACACAAAAGACTGACACGAAGTTGGGGTTTTCTTTGCTGTCCACCCACCCGGTAAAAGTCAGGGTGGTTTTCTTGTGCAGCAAATCGAATCCAGACAGACTCATGCCACCTGGGAGAGCTAAGTCGTGCTGGAGTCTAAGAGACACAAGCTGTATGTTCTGCTTTGGGGGAACTGGGGTTTATGTTGAAGAAAACAAATGAGTTAATAGTATGAAATCACCACTGATCCCTTAAACAGCTGACCATTAATTTTCTTTTGCCATTCACTGGTTTAAAAGTTTAGGTCCCTATCTCCATAGGAATTGCCATCACAGAAAGAAATGTGATGTATAGCTGCAGTGGCAAAACAGGTGACAAACACCAATTTTACATCTTCAGAAATGAAACAGCCACTAACTTCCTCTTGGCTGGGAAAAAAAACTTCTATAAAATTGATTCCCTGTGGAACAGAATAGTATTTATCTGGAGAATGCCAAATAGTCACTACCAACACTGCCTGCCTGCATTAAACATGAGGACTAACCATAGCAGAGCCTTTGAGTTAAACATTGATGCTTCACAGCTTCACATGAATTCCAGCACTGCCGAGATATCTTAGTAATACCATTCAAAGTCTGCCTTGGGGGGTGTACTAGAATACATGAATTACCACCTCCAAGGTCCCAGACTTGCAACTGCACTTTTGAGGACAAATCCTTCCTGTGAAGCAGGACCATACTCTTCCTTCAGCAGCTTCAGCTGACAGAAAAGGACTTGTGCATGCAATGGAGCCAGGCCTTTCACCTGTAGGAAGTTCCTTCAAGAGCAGGGATGAACTGGGAGCAACCTGATACATGCCAGAGGAAGTGTGCCAGGCTTTTCTGAAGTGGTCCTATTAATGAGACTTTCCCAGCAACCTGCCTTCCCCAAAACCTGTTAAGCATTTTGTGTTGGAACAACTGCTTCTCGTTTCCACCATAAAAAGGTCTGTTCAAAATGTGAAAGGTAACTATGGCTCCAGGAGCATCTTCAGTAACAATGTAGTCCTGAAACTGTATCATCAAAAGGTCAATTTTTCTACTTAGCTCTCATTTTGTCTGAATGTGATGAAGATGCAGAAAAAACAGCTACTACTCTCATGGACCTCAACCCACCCTCTTAGAGTCCAAAATAAAAATAAAGCCATCACTACTAGTTCATTCTCTCTTTATGCTTTATGAGTAGAGTCAAACTCTGCCCAAGTTATTTCATAATATTTTTACCCTATTTTCATACAGGACCTGCCAAAGCTGTTCGTGGAATCTATATTTTACTGTAACAGCCAGCAAAGGCTGGCTTCAGAGTTCACACCTCTTCTCTTTTGTAGATGTTCAGAGCTGCAGCTGTTCTAAAAGACCTCTGAGGATGGAAAACAGCAATGCAAGCTCCTGGAAGAGTCACTTCACTTTGCTTTGAAGCAGGTATTTATTGACTTATTCACTTTTAAATTTAGTTTGGCATCCTGGATACGGGGACAAAACACACAGAGCAAGAGGAGTCTCCTCTGAACAACTTCTACAGTGACTCAACACGTCCTCTTAATTGTTACCACACAGTGACTTTTCTTCCTCAAATACTGACTGTCAGGAGAACAGACAGGCCATAAAGCACGTCCTGAAGTTGTATAATGTGCTTGAGTTTCAGTTGTTACAGTCTGTTACACAGTTGTTACAGAGAGTTTGCAAACTCTGTGATAAATATTTCCACCCACAACCAACTGCAGCCCCCCCAAAAGCTGCAAGGCAAGCAGACCTCTTAATGTTCCTGCCTGCCTCCTGTACTCCTAGTGACTTCACTCTAATTGCATGTAGAGTAAACAAGAAAAAAAGAAAACCTGTTGAGGGAGCCTAATGGACTATTAATGACAACACCTGTTTTAAAAGAAATCAACACAGGCTTTTGAAGAGCAATATCCCTTTGGTCTGAACCAACAAATGATCCAGGTCAGGCAGCTGAAGCTGCAGGTTGGAGTTCCAGAGGAAGCATCCCTGGCTCCCTGACCAGAGTTTTCCCACTCAAGAGGACTTGAGGACATAGAGCACCTGCTCACTGTTTGCAGAAGGGCTAACAACACAAAGATTACAGAGCCATAATTTCAATAATTCATGTCCATTCTGGTGTCCCAAGGGTAAAAGCAGCCTCCTGTGTCACTCATGGTTTCACACTTTCAGTCTATCTCTCCTGCTGTGTTCCGCCCCCCAAACCCAGGTCTCCTTCACTCCTTCAGGTGAATTTCAGGGAGCCTGCAGGAAAAGCAAGCCAGTTTTAGGAATTGTGCTTCTCAGTAATGGGGAATAGCCTTGAACTTTGCATTTAATTCTTTTTTTAACACAGGTAGGCACCTGGAATGTGCTCCTAAGAAAGGTGGAAACCAGCTTCCAGGTGTCGCTTTTGTACAGAAAGGGTTAGGCATGGCTTAAAGCATGGTTGGGTGCTTACTGTTCTGGAACAGAGGCAGTTAATACACTACCTGGAAAATGCAACAGGAGATCAAGCCAATGTCAAATGTACTCAAAGGAAGGTTACTCTGCCTTTCTTTAAACACCTGTTGGCCAGGGGCTGCTTACACAGATGGCATCAAGCCCATTTGGACTTAAATGGCCACTTCTCCATCAAAACATTTTCTCATTAGAAATGCTGCTGAATCTTCCAGAGAGGGCTTTCCTCCTACTGCTGTGGGACCATTGATCCTCTCACACAATACTCAAGCCATGCAAAACAGAGGTAAAGCCTGGCTCCTATGGGAACCGACTGCCTCTGGAAGAACTCAGCCTGCAGCAGCCAGAGGCTTTCCCTTCAAAATGCAGTGCAAGCACAAGCAGGAGCCAGCACAGGGAACCACATCTCCTCTAACAGACCCTGCTTGCCTGACAGATAGAGTGACTCTTCTGTGCTGCCTTCATGGCACCTGTCCTGGCACCAGGCAGCTGCTCAGGCCCATGAGTAGAAAAAGTCTCCCTAGTGTTGCCCAAATGGCTGCAGACCCCAAGGAGATTACAAGGTATCACAAGCAAACACCTGTGGTTGGGTCTGTTTGCTGTCAAAGTTGTGAGCCACAGATGATCACAGCTGTAGACTTTCCTGTGCACAGAGGTCAGAGCTCACTCTTTATTCCTCATTTAATTGCTTTCACTAGGAGCCAGAACTATTAAGCCTCATCGACCCAATCCACATTCCAGCTGAGCCAGCCTCTGTGTCTATGCAGGTCTGGTGGGCACAGTGCAGGGCACCTAGCTGGCTCCTGAAGGGGTCTGCAAGATGCTCTGGCTCCCAGCCTGTCAAGCTCAACCCAGGCAAGTCCTCAAATAGCCACCTGGTCATCACCACCAGGTGATGCAGGAACTGGAAGGTTTGACCTGTATTCCTTTTCCACATAGGACTGGTCTGTACAATCCTTTGTTAAATACTGGTGAGCCACTCATCATTTTTGCTCATTATTCTGAATTATTTCTTTACTTCTCCTTCCATTAGGGAGAACTCACCAGCCACCACAAAGCATTGTCAAATACTTGCCATCCATGTCAATACTTTGTCAAGTCTGGCTTCACATTTTCTCTCTCTCTTGGGTGCTTGACATGTTCCTTGCCTCATCCTGCTGCCCTTCCAGAGGACAGTTAATATGGCACTATGAACACAAGGCCACTGACTCCTACCTGAAGCCCCACTGTACCACTGGGAAGAACAAACATTTGGAGGCTGGAACACAACTACACAGCAGAGTGACAGCTCAAGCACTTCCAAAGCAAGGGAACAAACATGCAAGCATAAGGAGCCAGGGAGCAGTTTGATGAAACAGCTTTTTGCTAATGGTTCTTAGAAGGACACATTTAAAAAAAACAACCCAGCAAATAAATCAGCAATTAGGTTCCCTACCACTACAGTCACTTCTAACTCCTGCAGAGGCAGTTTTCAACACATTTCTTCATTTACATTTGAACATGTTTGTACACAGGCAAGAGCTGAAACCACCTCAAAAACCATCTGGGCTAAATCAGCCCAACCACTGGCTTCTTGCCACTCACCTGAAAGCAACGTGGCAGCTGCTGGTCCTGCCTAGCAGCCTCCTGCTCTCTCACTCTTCCCTGCTGGCTACCCAACAATCCTGCTGTTCCACCTCCCAGGCAACTCAGGTGTGAAGGGGGTGTGAGTGCTGGAGGCACACCTCTTGTAACAGCCAAGCAGTCATCAGATAATGAAGATAATTGTTTTATTTTATTGTTTTTACATTGGGCAGGTGATTTTGAAAGACTGTATGGTTTCTCTCAGCAGCTCAACAATAAATCACATTAAAGACAGAAATGGATGGAAGCAACAGCCTAGGTGAAGAAAGCAGACAATCTGAATTTGCATATCTTCTATTTTAGGCATCTACCTTGAATGACCTGAATTGCCCATAAGGAGACACCTGCCTCTCTACAATGAAGGTACAGAGAATTGCTGTTTCTAACACTGTCCTCTGAACTGCATCCAAGTTGGATGCTTAAAGCAGATGGTATCAGCACATCTCCTAAGGCTTTGCTTTGAGAAGACAAACCCTAACCTCTTTAAAAGTGACCAAAACCAGCTACAGGAGTGCAGACCTAAGTTCAGGAGATGGAGGGGCTGGAGAGACCCTCTGCAGAATCCCTTTATGCCACAGTGCTCCAAACAGCTCCTGACAGAAAGAACAACAAGGTCTTCTGCCAAAAGCTCTAGGTTACTTCATCTTTTATCTCCCTTTACCTCAGCTAACCAGCATAAACTAAAGAGGGTCAAGTCAGTACAGAGAAACAAACCTTGGGAGACAAATGGAGGCCAGCCAAAGAGGAGGGTGGAAGTCAGGAGGTGGCACCCTTCCCTCTGAGCCAGTGCCTGCACCAGTGCCAGTGAATGCCAGTGGATGCTCTCAAAAGCAGAGCTTTTAGACAAGAAGCCAAACAATATTTCTGATCACCTATCATTATGGGTCATGCAGTTCTTCTCCACAACATTCTGGCCTGCAGCACTTGCCAGATGACACTATCAGTAGGTCATTCTGATTCTTACAGTTTCCCTGGCAGGTTCAGTCAGACATAGCAGTCTTCATTTTCTGACCCCAGACCCAGGTTCCTCTGACAGGAATGGTTCTTAAGATTCCTATAAACACAAAGCTTTATACAATCTCCCAGAATGCTTAATCCCTGCAATGATTAGGGACATATTTATGTATCATCATTATCAAATTTTGTGTGGTTTTGTTAATGCTTGTGGGGGTTTTTTTTTGGCTACATCTGTCAGAAAATATAAAAATTCTGCCTTGTAAGAGATCTAAGGATTTTTCTGCCCTTAGTTTAGCATAAACTATACATGGTGATGTTTGCTTCTGCAGATATGTGGTAGGAATCCTGTTAGCATTTATGTATGCCTCCCTAGATACTTATTCCATACTTTAATTAACCCTAGGATTTGAGTCTTTCATGAGAAAATTATCAAGTAAGGCCACTCTAGTGTGATTTAAGCATTCAGCCAGAGGGAGACAAGGATATTTTATTTTCAAAATTAGGAGGGCTATGCCAACAACCTTCCAACTGCAGTAGTTCACTGGCACTGAACACACCACGACAAAACCAAAGTCACTGAAAATAGGACCATGACATCAGTAGTTGAAAAGCTAAAATTGCTATGCATGTCTGGTCCATTTTGCTGCAGTTAGTTTAAGGATACCAAGGGGATCTTGCCATACACACCAGAGTGCTTTTATAACCAGAACCTGGCATTTCATATTCACAGCTTGGCACAAACTACAAGCAAAACTGATGTGGAGAGCTTATCTCATCCTTATCTGAGACAATCATTAAGCTGCCAGAAATTTTTGGAACAGTCAGGCATCTCTATTTGAGAGTAAATCTGTGAGCCTCACTTGTGTTCACATCATCAGCTTTGGTCTCCCCTGAATGGGGAGAGTCTCACTCACAGGTAGACTGGGACTGGGGCAAAGAGGCCACCAACTAGGTGAGACCTCACAACCACCCCTGATCTGCCCCAAACTTTCTTCCCACTGACCTGCAGGAGCTTAGAATCCCATGGAGTAGCTCCACCACCTCTCCCCAGCCCAGGAGACAGAGGAAGAAACAGCAGTGGCACCACCCTCCCAGGTGGCTCTCAGGACCAAGCAGGGAGCAGCACCAACCTCCGTGGGGCTCTGTCTGCTAACCCAGGGCTGTGAGCCCCCGTGGCCTGCTGACAGTGTGCTTCGGCAGGATTTAGGCTACCTGGAGCACCACTGAACAGGTAATGCTTACTTCACTGTCTGGAGTTTTCCTCCTCAGCCACAAATGCCAGAAACTTTATTAAAAAACCCAACAACAATCAATACAGCTTTTGGCCATATGCTACTAGGACCTGACTGTCTGTCTGGGGCTGAACCTGGCCACAGATTAGCACTGCAGGCTTCCAGATGAGAGGGAAAGGACCAGACTTGGCTGACAGGTGAGGTAACAGTGTCCAAACACCATGGCAATGAGAACAAATTCCTACCTACCTGCTTTTCTACATGTCCTCTCAAGCTTGCTGCCATGTTACCATGCTGCCAGGCAGCATGTCTGTTCTGCTATGGGCTGCAAACAGCATGATCCCTGAATGCTATGGAAGTTATTTTGCCCTCAAGCAACTGTAACCTGCACAGGATTTTGACCACACTTCTCACTATAGAGAACCACAGTATTTATATGAGCCACAGTATTTATATGTCCTTAAAAGATACAATCAACCTTTAACCAAAAAAATCACTTCACTGACTTTTAAATATGCTAGTATTACACCATGCTTAAGGCTTCAAAGAAAACAATTCTATAAATAAATAAGTTTTTATTCCTTTTGTTTGCTTTATGATTTGAACTGCACTTTGTGTTTCTGTTTGTGCAGCTTTTCAACATAACAGCAGTAGTAATAGAATAAAAGTAATCCTGAAATCAAAACATGGCCAGGAGATTATGGGAAGTGCACTAAGTGAAACTATTTTTAACTCTTACTTAAATATTTGATTACACTTCATGGCTCATCTACCTTTCTGAAGGGAGAAAAGAGCAAAATTTTGCTGCAATTTTACATATTATTTTATTATCTTATCCCAAATGCTTTTACTTACAGTACTTTGCCAATAGCAATCTTCTGTTCAGCAGCTTGCCTTACTAAGTTTGGAAGACCAGTAGGAGGCAGTAACATATCTGAGATACTTCCCTCTCCTCATTGCTTTTGCAGAGCCAACCTTTTCCCCTGGATGCTTGCTCTCACACAGGGAGAAGAGCCCTGCTGTCTGTGGTGCTCACAGAATCTCATTGCTCCCAGCATTATGGAGTGGATCCAGACCCAAACTCTGGCATGGGTTTTAGAGAAACACAGATTGGACCTTGCCTTACCTGGTCCACCACCCTGCTGTCTGTGCTGGCCCCAGCTAGCCTCCACCTGCCTCACAGACAAGCCAGATGTATGTAAGGCTATGTATCCAAGCCTAAATCTTCTGCCATTTAAGTTAGATCTTGCAGATGACATCTCCCTCACCTGGCTGACTCCAAGCAGGTGAATCAGATGTAAACCCCCTGCTTAAAAGACCCTGCTTCACATCTAGCAAAGGGAATACCACCAAACACACACCCCTTACCAGAGGTCACTGTGTTCCCATGGGGCCAGACCAAAGCTGGTGATGTGAACACAAGTGAGGCTCACAGGCTGTGCCTCTGGGCCCCTGCTCTGCAGAGTGGAAGAAACTGGTTTTGAATCCAATGAGCCCAGTTAAGCACATTGATAAGCCTTGAGAGGACTGGAAACCAATAAACCTTGCACTGAGACATGAAACTCCTAAATAAAAACAACTCCTGATTTTCATCTGTGTGCCTGTTTGCATGTTTTTAAATTCATGCACTGAGATGTAGTGGTTTCCCTCTCCCTAAATTTCCCTGAAAACATCCTAATGTGTCTTTTTCTTTTCAATTTAACAAAGCAAAAATGCATAGATTCAGCAAATCTACCACTACTCAGAAAGAACTGACAGCAACAGGGCACCACCAGCAACAGTGAGAATCATGTGTAAGCATAACTGCATCTGTCTGCTATTAGCATGAAAGAGAAGTCTGAGGACCAGCACTGTGATGAATGTAAAAGCCTTTCTAGAGAAGCCCTTAAGGAAAATGGGATTACAAACAGTGGGTAAACCACAGTGCTGGTTTTTACATGACTTTAACCAGAGCAAGCCTGACTTCCCTGTTGGGAGCATGGAATAATCCACAGTTATATAGGGAACAAAAGGGAAGATGGAAGGAGACAGAGACATGCAACCATGCAACCAGAAATCTTGAACTTTTGTAAACTAACGATTATGTTTCAGTGACCTTTGGACTCCTGCACTTTAAAATGAAAGATTTCTGGGGTGGGGGAAGAAATGCCCAAAATGCAGACCACACAGAGCAATAGCTATCTCATACTGTAGAAAGGACAAATATAAAGGGCACCAAGTTGCTCTTACCCACAGTGTAAGTAAAATCATCCTGTGTCTATCCTTGCTGTCCTCAGGTAGCATCAGTCCAACAGACCTGATCACTTTCCTACAATAGGTTCTTAATGATGACAAACTTCTCAGAGATGCAATAATCTAAAATCAGTTTTCAAAAGATACATGTGTGAGCAGAGTCTACATTTACCTTGAAAATACCATATTCACCTAACTAGTTAAAAACCACAGCTAACTGATGCTCAGGAAAACCTGTGGACTTCTCTTTTTCACTTTCTCTTCAGAACATTTTCCTCCTGAACTTGCCTTACCTGATTCTAAGGCCATTGTTCATCTTCAGATTAGTTAGCAACAAGGTTAGTCTCAGTAAGGAAATTATTTTAATAGTAAAACATTCCCTCTGCATAAATATGTCCAAGTGAAATGTGGCTTTTACATTACAGTCAATTATTATTTATATTTTAATATCACTGAAAACATTTTATTTTAAGAACTGTTCCAGAGAGGGATGAGAAGCAAGCTGTAAAGTCCTAAGGAATACAATAAAAGCAACATCATTCAGACCTGGGTACATTACTTTTAGCTTACAGCAGGAAATTGGTTCTAGAAAAAAAATTGCAAAAGGACATCTATGTTAGAAATCACTTGTGTTCAACAGTATTTGCCATAAATACTTAAAACTAGGAGCTGAATGTGGAGGGAACTTTACAATGCTGGTGTCATTTTTCATTTGGGCTGCCCTACAATTTTACAAGATAAACAGGGGGGATCCTGGGCTCAAATTCTCTTGGGCCTGAGGGAATGAGCAGGGAGGTGCACCTAAGACTTGTTTCCAGTCTCCTGATTCTCACCACACAGACACAAAATAAGGGCAAGTTTCAGGGAATATGCTAGGCACCTGGCTACCTTACCTAGCCTGCAGAGATTAAAGCCCTCACAGACAGTGCATCAGAAATCCCATGCAGGACTGATTTTCCAAATGGAAAACCCTACAAGGAGTTCTTCTGCTTGGTCTCTGTTGTTTGCTTAGTATAGTTGGGAGGAATGAGAATGACTCAAATGAGAGAAGGGGAATCAGGGCTCCTCTCTGTGTTGCACAGCCAGCCCACTCCAAACAGGCTGATTTTAAGAGAAGGGTTGCCCCCCTGCCCCTCTGAGCCCCATGGCAGTGTTCACTGGGGAGGAGAGTGAGTATGCCAGACCTGACAGTGGCAGTCAGGAGAAAGGGGGCTTCTGGGGAGGAGGGTGGCATGGGAAGCCAGAGACACTGTGGAGGAGGAGGGAAGAAGAGGGCAGAGTAACAGGTAAAGATGTGATGAAAGGCAGGATGAGAGCAGCAGAGGACATAGTGGAAGAAAATGATGGTGAAAAGAGGTGAAGGTGTAAGCAGCTATAAAGGAAACTCTCTGGCTCAAGGCAGGTGTGACTCACCTCTGAATCCTAACTGTATTAACAATCATTAACTGATGCTCATATGATCCTATCAGTAGTTTCTGGAGCTGCTCAGGAAACCCAGCTGGAGTCAGTCCAGGTTTAATGCAGGCTTTCTCAGAAGTTTTGCTTCTTGTGTTCCTTGTCTCTAGTAACAACATCAGCAGCATCAGCTCTGCGCTGCCTGAGGACTTCACATTTCTCACTCCATGCAAACATGCAAAAGGACAATTAACTTATCCCACATAGCACACACACACACTACACCTCCCTGCAGTGTAGCTGCACAGTGTCAATGGCTTTTCCTTCTTAACCAATGGCATCACTCCCTCCATCAGGGTCAACATAAAGATTAACTGTGAAGAGCCTGAGAGAAACTGACTGATCAGTTGATTTTTTTCACTCACGTGATACACCAGATGTCCTGGACACTCAGCCCTTTCATCAGTTACATGCCTGTTAGCCTCTCTCTGAACTGCCACATAAACAAGGAGATAAGAAAATAGCAACCACTATTGCAACGTGCCTTGGATTTCCCTGCTCTTTGCAAAAACATAAACAACCACATATAAAAGCCAAGCTGGAGATCGGGGCATCTTCTTTCTCTCCCCAGCTCACTCAGTATAAAAGCTTTCAGACACTTCTTCCCTGGACAAGAAAAGGAAAAAGTAGCTGCTAATAGAGACTTTTATTCTGGAAACTCTTAGCAGAAATCAAACAGAAATGTATAGTTCTCCCTGCTCCTCACACACCATTGTCACAACACAGTCTAATAACCGAGCAAAAAATCAAGTGAGCCAAAAATCCAACAATCCCTCTGGCTCCCTAAAGCAACCATACCAGCTTTCATCCTTCTGGTTAATACTATTTAACCCTCACACAAGTGACATGAAAGGCATCATCTTCTGAGGAAGGCAAGGATTTCCCAAGAAATTCACCCAGGTATGCACTATGACCATCAGTTACAGACACAATGTGTGTGTGCAGGGGAAACCTCTTCCCTCTTTATTCTGACAGACTGAAAAATGTATTTACTAGAACAACAAATACAGCTCTGACATTGCTGTATAGGACCTTTAAACAGCATAGGATTTTGTAGACATTGTTGTATAAGAGCTCTAAACAGTAGAGGGGTCTGTAGTAATTCCAGCATCTTACTGCAATTTCCAATCCACTTACCCTGAGAATGAAATGGTAAGACAGAAATCAACAGCCAAATTCAGATTAAACTTCCAAACAGAGCAGCTGCAAAAGCCCTTGGGAAAATCTTTGCTGACTGTCAATAGTTTTATTAGGTTCTTCATGGATGCTGTATTTTTCACTAGCTACCAAACACCACAGTACTTCAATGTACAGCAAATAGCACTCACTGATGTTTTTATAGACCAGGCTTTCCCTTGCCTCAGCCCCCAGAGTTTCAAAGAAATACTGTTCAGAGACCTGTTATGATGTTCTTGTTATTTCCCCTAAGGCCTCTAAATTACACTGATCTCTGGCCACAGAGTGAAAGCAAAACTATGATTCCTCTCCAAAACTCAGAGGGCACTTGGCTGCAGGACCTACTGAGCCAATGAACCCCCAGAAGCAAGTGGACCTGGCTCTTCCTTCACAGCAGTGTAAACACTGTGACTTTACTGATTTTGCTGCTTGATTTTTCTGCCCCAGTGTGAGCCAACTGGCTGCCAAATTCCAAAGTGAGTTTTTTCTCAAGATAAAAGTCAGATTAAAAATGTCTATGCTTATTGGAATGGACAATTAACTTTTTTGGGGGGGAAACTCCTTATAACTAAGGGATGGAGAGGAACAAACCACTGATAGGCTGTGAAATTGTGTACAGTCAAGATGGCAGGGCTGACACACACTGAATTATGCCCAACACTGAAGGATTCTTACAGTAAAAAACTCTTCAAATTTCTGTGCTAGTTTGAAGACCCAGGGCAAAATGAAGGGAAGCCCTTCACTTGTGTGGGTTTTTATCCCCTGAAGTGCATTTGACACTCTTGTGTGTACACACAGTGCTCAAAGCACTTCCTCCACTCCTGAGCTGAAGCTAGGATGCCATGAATGACAGGTCACTCAGCAGCACAAACTTGACCTGCTGAGACTGTCACATAAGCACACTGGTGTCAAATCTGCCTCAGCATACAACACACAGCTTATGTTGGCTTGACACCATGCACAGGAGGTCACCCTCTCAGTGCTTTTTGAGAGCCTGCAGCGTGGGGATCAGTGTTTTGCCACTTCCTCCCCTGGTGCTAGGTGTTAGATGCCCCGTGGCTGGCTTTAGAAGCCAAAAGCCTGATGTGCTGTACTGTTAAAGCAGCAGCTGGGGAGAAGGTGGCCAGCACCTGCAGGAGGATGCTATCCACGCTCTTTGCTTTCTCTGGCTCACCACAGCTGTGGCTTTTTGCTTCTTACTCTTGACCCAATATATGTTTCTGGGTGACAGAAATCTTCTGTGGCCAGTAACAGAAAGAGGGGTTTTTGTCACTTGTTTCCTGATTGCTGGAAATGGCAGGGGACAAGTCTCCATGATCAAGGTGCTCCCTCTCACCCTCAACCTGTGTGCAGCTGCAGCCTGCTCTGGTGCCACTCAGCTATAGCCCGGGCAACACTATGGGTACAGATATATCCACAGGACATTCTAAGGTCTAACTTTGCTCAGCCAGGCCTCAGTAGTCCTGGGTGCAGTGTGAGTAGGAAGTAGATCTCAGACTTCACCAGCTCCTTTGTATTTTGCTGGGGAGAGAAAAAGGAGGAAAACCTCCACTTACAACACAGACCAGCAGGCCTGGCTCAGGGCACAAAGCCTGGGGTTATTCATGCCACCATCTGACCATACCCTAACCTTCTTAAACATGGAGACCTCATCTCTGTCTCAGGAAGTCCTCAAGACACAGATGTCTTTGTGCTGGGAAAAGACTTTGGATGACCATCAGTTTATTTTCCCTACCTCTGGTACCTGATGGATACACCTGCAACACCTCAGGTCTGTTCACAAGCTCTTACACATCACAAAGGGTGCAGCTGTATGTTACTGCTCCTCCAGCAGATCTGATGGAGGAGCTTCCCAGCAGCCAAACAGATAAAGGAGATGACACAGCTGTGAGGATGGTGACTTCAGCATGAGAAGGAGGGTTGAGAAGCACGGGGTGGAGAAAGGATCTCCCACCAACAGCACAGGAACACAGACCCACAGCCTCCTGAGCACCTTTTCTCCCTGCTTATCAACCAGAGACTGACACCTGTCTTCAGGATGCTCCCTTGACTGACAGTGACTGTCACACACCCCAAGCAGACCTTTCAGGTTGTGCAGCCTGACAAATTTTCCTATGGACTAGAAAAACAAATCCTTTCTTTCCCACCTGCCAAAGGGCTTCTTGTTTTCTTTGTTTTAAAGGAAAAAAGGAATTCTTGTTCTTCTGCTGAATGAGCTACCTGGTATTCAGCAGCAACTTGTCTGGTTTTGGGAAGCAGAAAGGGCTTGGAACAGGCTTACTGTGTTTTAGCACAATTCCAGATACAAAGGATGCCTCTTCAAAAGCTGTGTACAATCCCTCTTAGTGGAGCCAATGCTTTTCCATGTTAATGTGTGTTTCCCAGGGAGGCTGAATCTGTTGTGGCTGCTAGAATGTCCATCAGCTAAGGTATGAAATCAGGATTATTTTTAGAAAAATACAGGCTGGTGGAGGAGGCAGCATGCAATCAGAGATCCAAAAGCCTTTCTTGGCAATGGATCTTGTCTCCACGGGGCTCAAAGGATACAGCTGTGACAAGACCTTTTTACACACAAAACCAGGAAAAAATCTGGCTCAGCCTAGAGCCTTATTTTCCATGGCATTCTCCTCTTCTCCTTCTATGGTCCACTTTGATACTCTGCTCAGTGAGCAGCAAATGCATGGCTCCCTTGGCTTCAGAAGGAAACACTCAAGCAATATTCATTTGTAATAGCAATTTCTATTTTTTAGGCACTAGCTGGTGGACATCCTAGTAGGTCTGCCTTGGATAGTCTCAAATTAGCTGTCTCACAAGGAACAATCTCTCATTTGTCCTTTGACAGAAAAATCTTCCTTAGCAATTACTAAAAGCTGCATGCTGAGAGGGTCTCTGCTCTATGATCCCACTCACACAAACAGGAAAGAAGTAGCATAAGCTAATAAATCCATTAGCTAAAACCATGCACTGCCAGCAAAACACACAGTCCCCTAGAAAGTCGTACTGAAAGTCTTTGCCATCCACCCAGAAGCCAAGTCTGTAAGAAGCAGACTTCTGCTGTACAGGGGATTAACATCTAACTTGAAAACAATACCCAAAACCTAGTCCCTGCTTTTCATATAAAGATAAATGAGGTATAAAATGAGGCTTGTGAACTAATTCCAGGCACTAAAAGACTGAATTTTCTTACTCTTCAGAAAAAAACATGCATGTTTCCATTGCTCAGACAACTGAGCTTTCAGGAGTATCTCAGGAGGCTAATTTGCACCAAATTTCTGTCACAAGCTTGGTTCAGGCAAACATTTTAGACATGACCCAGCCAACTAGCTTCTAAGCCTTCCCAAACCTGAATCTGTACAGTGGCCACAGTTACAATGGCTTGGTCACTGCTTGTCTACCACAGCCTGGAGACCATCCAGATTTTCATTCTTAGCTATGCCACTAGTTAAGGCAACAAACCCCTTTTTTTCAGGCAGAAATGATGCTTTCAAAATTAAACTTGAACATCCTATCTGGAGGACTTACAACAGACCCAGCAACTTCAAGCAACTCTCCTTGCAGTTTGGGATGCTACATCATTCAGATGTCCTAAAGAGAAAGATTCAGCATTCCTCATTACAAAGGGCCTACAGGTTTGAAAGTAAGTCCCATGGTAAATTATTTTCATATCTAATATCCTGTTTTCAGTCTTTTCCTGTATGATAGCTTGGCCCAACACAACCATTCAAGTGCTAGCAACACAGAGAGAAACACAATCCCATAATGCAGCCCAAACAGAAACTTGCAGGTTAAAATCCAGCACTGAATAGCTAAAAGAAACAAGCTGGGAAACAATGCAAAGTCAAATATAATTTGCTTGCTATTTCTCTTAAATATATCTTTCTGCAGTAGCTGAAGTTTTGCTGGCCACATAAAAACTACACATAAAGGCAGAGGAATAGATTGGCATATGCTAGCCAAATCCTATTTCAGTTTAAAGCTCCTCAAAGTGTCAGAAGCAGCTGAAGTCAGATTGCTTTATCTGTCTGAAGTTTTTTAAGTAGGTAATTGGGCAAACAATACCATTTTTATCCTCAACTATGAAAAATCAAGAGTAACTTCTACGTGCAGAAACAGAAGTGGAACTTCAGCTATGTAAAATATTTACCTGACTTCAACAAATCTAAAGGATTGCACTTTAAGAAGGATCCAGAGGAAACATCTTGGTATAAATTACAGTGTTCTCCTTTCTGGCAACACCTGAAAATAGATCTCTGAGGGGGAGTGAAAACTGGGGTGTCTCATGAAGATGTTGCCTCCAGACTTTTGTTAGCTACATCTTTCATTCTGGTCTTAACCTACAGAGTCCTAGGTTTAATCTAACTGCATTTTCCAATCCCATATCTAAAATTTAAACTGCTGGTACCTAACCATATATATGGGGTTTGTGCACCGCATGGCACTTTTTAAGGAAAGCCTGTCATGCATGCACTGTACAGTCTCTGATACCACAAAAACTTTAGATGGAATGTCATTTAGGATACCAGTAACTGCTATATTCATTTTGTTCAGTAAGGATAGCAAGAAGAAAAAAATCAGTAACATCATTTCACTACCACTGGTCCCCATGAACAAGGCAGTTAGAAGTGTGGGGAAAGTCCTGTGTCTGGTTTGTTCTGCTTCCTTTGCAAGCTGGGCCCTGGCAAACACACTGGACATGTAGAGGGCATGTGAAGTCTGGTACACATAGGTGGGCAGTGGGAATACAAAGTGCTCAGGTATTCCCTCATGACTAGGGAGTGCCTGAATGTGGCAGATCACCCACTACAGAGTGGCCTAAACCTAGGGCCAAGAAGATGACTGCTATGTTCAGGTACTGACAGTGCTTTTTGCTGACCCGCTAAGCCAAGCCTCTATCATTTCTCCAGGTCAGATGTCTGGATGGAAAGTCTCTATCAGTATTTTAGGTGGTAATTTTTTCCTGTCTGCATGAAGAAAAAAACACAACAGTATACAGCAAGCATTAAATCACGTGGCTTCCTTGCTTTTGGCCCTTGTGTGCTCTTTGTAGAGCTCTGCTCACCTCTCCTTGCTTTGTTTATGACCGTGAGAAAACCTTTGGTTTAGGATGGAACAGCACACGGTGTCAAAAAGTTGCCACTTTAATGCTAACTTCTGATTTTGTGAAGGTTACTTTTGATTCCCATCATTCCTGTACACAGAAAGCCTCTCTCTTTATCTGAAGAGCCATGTCCTCCCTATCTGTTCCTCTGCTTTGCCCTTTGGCAGAAGAGACACCCTAAAATAATCTGAGGGACAGAAACACAATTGCTTTTACAAGCACAATAGTTCATTATGTATTTGTTTTGAAAACAGTTTCCAGAGCCTAGAGTATGTCAGCAAAAGCCAAAGAAAGAGTGTTGATGTTGTTACAAGGTCAGCTCTTCAGAGACAGTAGGCAGCAGTGTTGGCATGCTGTCAAATTATCACCATGGCAAAGATGGCAGCTCACAGGCAGTGATTCAGCTGCTTTGACAATAGCAGGGCTCCAGCTAAATGTGAAGAGAAGATACTCACACTCCCTCACACACACACACACACACACACTCACTCCCACACACTCTACCTTGGGAGTTTCTTAACATCTTTTTTGTTTGTTTGTTTTTAAATGAAGTCATAGTCCTTAAGAAGAAACAGAAGGAATGTGCTCAAGGTTGACAGACCACAGCAAAAGCTCCTCCTCCTCATACACATTGTGTGCCTCTATACCCATACCTGTACAGACACACACCTCCTAGAGACACCATATTATTACAAACAAGTTTTTCCTTAAGCTGTTAAAACAGTGAAACCAGATTCTCAAAAGGCTTCCTTCATTTGTATATCATTCCCAGCTTCCTCTCTCATTAATGTAATGACTCCTGCACCTTTGGTTGTGGCAGCACCTTTGCCTTCCCAGGCAAGAGCCAGCAGGCACAAGGTCTTCTTAGGGGCTACACACGTCCAGACAGTTCAGCTCCCTCAGCCAACAACGTGTAACTGCTCAGTCCCACTCCCCTTTTGCTCTCTGGGGCACATGTTTTGGCTTCTCCTCTCTGCTCAGTTACCAATATTTTAATGACAGGAATAGTTTAACAATTCTGGAAATCTCTTTTACACATACCTTGCCCTCTTGCTCATATACAATGAATATTTGCACATGTAAAGGTAAAAATGCCATTTGCTAGACCTCAAATATACTCCTGCATTCCTTATGACATCAGAAAACTCTTACTGATGGAGGGAGATGCTTAGAGGCTATGCAAAACTTGCAAGTCCTCTTAAAACTACAATGACTAGTAGGTTTTTGGGAGCTGCTCTGTAAAAAATGTACAGATTTCACTTGTGCTTTTTTATGGGGATGTTTCCTGATGAAGTCACTGCTTTTGTTTAATTTTGAGGGTCTGGGAGGACATTTTAAAATACAGAGGAATGAAAACTCAGCTTGAGATAAACTACCTCCAGTAAACATTGCAGGGTTGTTAGGAGACAACAGCAGCACTATTTGCTCTGAAAAGTCTTTATCCAGGCTGAAGCAAGCTATAGCTTTGCTTTGCTATAGAAGGTGCTTTGTTCTTAGTTTTGATACTAAAAAAAAAAAAGCTTTTGTATCTGTGAGTGCCCTGCAGCCACGTCCTCACTCCATGTTAGGGCAAGAACAGGGTGTGCATCAGCTGCCTCCTCTCTCTGCCTTGGCCTCTGCCCAGTAGCTTGTAGCTTTTCCAGAGGAAAGGAAATCCAGGGCAGGGAGGTCCCATGCATACTCACCAGGCCCCATCTAGGATCAGGTGGGAAGGACTTCAGCCTCTATTTACCATCCAAGATGTGCTCCTACAGGCAAAATAGTTCAACGTTTCTGTGTGAGCAGGTTTTTTTCCCCAGGAAAGGTAGAGGGGTGGCTGCTCATCTGCCTACTGATGCACATAGAAGGGTCAGCCCCAGGACAGCCTTGCAGCTAGCAGGGTGATGGGTAAGCCCACACACAGGTGCAGTGGAGGCTGTGCTGCCTCCTTGCCCAGAAAAGTCTGACTAAGGAAGGATTCCTCTCTTTGAAGCAAAGTCATGACCTTATTGATCAGCCCCTAGAGCAGTGCAGGTCACCTCTGCCCTCTCCCCACTGCAGCCCTTAGGCTCTGCAGGAGGATGCAGACACGTGGCTGCTTTTTAAAAGAAAAAAAAACAAAAGCAGCACTAATAGGGCTCTCCTAGCAGCTGCTAAATCCAGAAAGTCTCCTCATTTTCCTAAGAAGAGCTGCTAAGAAGGGAACATCAGAAAATACTCAAAAGTATTTTGAAACATAAGGATTTCTTTCTGGAATTACTGGGGTCTTTGAACACTTCAGAGCTCTCAGGAACAAATCACTCTCTAATGATGATAAGCATCTCTGTGTGCTTATTCAGCTGACAGGACATGGAAAGCTGAAATTTGGCACAAAGTTCTGTGTGGCCCACTGCAAGTTTCCATCCTCACTATCCAAGGTCACACAGCTATGCACTCACTATTTCTTTACCCTTTGGTGGTTTTGGTGCCTGTGAACAGAACAGGCTGCAGACAAGCAGTAGCTGAGTCCTGTGCCAATCTGCCTACCTTCTCCCCTTTCTCCTTGGGATGCCTTTCCAACCAGACTTGGACATCTCTGGATCAGTGAGTACAGGTTGAAGGGAGGCCTCAGTTTGCTGAGAAGCAGCACAGGAGGAGAAGCAGAAAGGCAGGTCTGCTTCCACACTTGCCTGTTTTTCCAAAGGAGAGATTATCACTTTTTTTTCCCTTTCAGAAACAGACTTGTCAAGGGAATATTAGTGAAAAATGAAAGACAGAAGCAGTGTTCCTGTGCCTATGATCAGGTAGACTACAGAGAGGGAAGATAAATGTACTTTTAGTGAGTACAAGGGCCACTGTCAGAGCTACAGGGAAGGGGGAAGCATTTGCCCATTAGGGGATTACTAAAAGGCAGGAGAGAAAAGAAATAAGCCAGGCAGGGTTTTCAAAATGAGAATGTACCTACGGAAGCAGGAGTCTAATTTTAATCATACACGTATGAAATGTTTGGCCCAGCTCCCAATCTCTTCTGGGCAGGAGCAGTTGTTTAGGATTCCCTTTCCTGGCAGGTGTGTAGGCTGTTCCCTCTCCCTCACAACGGGCTCCAAATAAACACTCCCAGTTCTTCTCGAGGGGAAAAAGAGATGCACAAAGGAGAAGCTCCCGTGCAGCAGCGCAGCCTTGGTTCCCCTCTGGCAGTGAAAACAGACATCAATCAACACTCTCAGTTCGCTGGAGGGTGGATTTCCCTCCCACTGCCATTGCTGCTCCTCAAGCAGGTGGCCAGGTCTGGAGGAAGCCTTATTTCCCGTCACCCACACACATGCTGCTTGGCACAGGGATGCCTGTAATTCTCTTTTATGAGGGTGGGAAGCAATTATTAAGTCCTTAAGCTAGGAAGAGTCTCTGAGAGGCATGACTTCTTCCTCTCTAGTGTTGTCATATGCTGCCTTTTACTTCAGTAAACTGCAAATGCACAAAAAAAAAGACTTTCCTTTTTTTCTTTTAACCCAACACCTATTTATTCCAGCAACACACGTTGTTTACAAGCAACAACATTGGCCTCTGTTATTATTCTTAGAGGTTTTAAAACCAAAACAGCCCATGCCTTAAGGAGGGAAAAAGGTACCACAAATAACCAGAAATTGCACTGCCCAAATGCAGAGCTGCTTCTTTGGTTATCATTGGGCATAAGTTTAAAGATCAGTAGAAACCTGTTAGCTAAAAACTGATAATCTCTGACTTCCTGTTTTACTTTTGACACATGCTTTACAGATTGTTTTACCTGTTCAGGAAGATGATAGCTCTCATTTCACTGCTGCTGACACTGTTCTGCTACCTCACAGTAAAGAACAGCCAGGAGAATAAAAGCAGTCTCACAAGGAGGTTAAGATGCCTCAGAGATGTTTGTTGACCCCAGAGTGCTGGGCAAGAGGTGCAACATCTTGTGACCCCATTCATTACCCAACTGCTGGGAAATGAAGTATCATAAATATTTTGTTGATTTTCAGGAATCTAGAGGAGGGTAAATTTAGATTGGATATTAGGAGGAAGTTCTTCACTGTTAGGGTGGTGAAACACAGGAACAGGTTGCCCAGAGAGGCTGTGGAAGCCTCATCCCTGGAAGTTTTTAAGGCAAGGCTTGATGGGGCCCTGGGCAACCTGATCTAGTGGATGGTGTCCCTGCCAGGCAGGGGGGTTGGAACTAGATGATCTTTAAGGTCCCTTCTAACTCTGACAATTCTATGATTCTATGACCCATAGCACTGAAATTCAGAGACCAGGAAGGAGGGGAGAGAGAAGTGCAAGAGAGGTTTTTTTCATCAGCAACTATAAATAAGTAGCTCATCCTATCTCAGCTTAGAGATTTAAGGCCCAGTCACAGCAATATTACTAAAATCCTGGATGAAAACATTCCTTCAGAAAAATTTAAGTAAATGAACTGCATATAATGTAACAGGAGCCAAAATCAAAGCAAATGGCAATAAAAGCAACTCCACAATAAAAATCCAAAAATGCTTATGACTTCCTGAACACAAAAATGCTGTGGATCACAAACCACTGCCAGCAGCAGAAAGTATTTTAACACTCTACTGATTTTGGAGCTTGCAATCAGTTCTGCTTAAAATTTTATAGAGAAAACCAATTTCAGTAATTCCCTTTTGTAAAAACAAATTTTCACAGGCAGGCAAGTCTTGGGTTAACCAGTTCCAAGCCTGCTGCCTCAGTGAGAACATTTTCAGAGCTGAGATACAAAGGAACACTAAATAACTCTTCCCTTGCAAGCTAAAAATAGAACACGTGAATTCCTGCTTCCTTTCAAGATGCTAAACAAGCCTTTAAACAGTTACTTGAGACAGTGTTTCACTGATTCCTGCTACAACCCATCCTTCCCCTCAGTCTATTTTCTGCCTGTCCTTGGCACTTGTTACAGAAAGTTCAAATAAAAGACTAGCCTGAGTACTGGTGCCCTGTAGAAAATACGATCCCTCTCAACTGAACAAATAACTCCTGCTACACTTCTTTTATTCCTGGACACAGAGAGGACACTGAGCTCCCTATTTCAGACATGCACTTTGCTGGTGCCCCAGCATCTCACACAGACACTTTCTTTCCCTCCACACCATGCCCACCCAGCTCTCCACACACATCCAGGACAGGATGTGATCTAACACATTCTTCATCTAAACAGGCAGAAGGTAGGTCCACACAAACACATTTTGCAGTATCCAGAACTGGATACTGCCCTGTGCAACCAGCCCCAGCAGCTCACTACTGCAATTAGCCTACACCTTCTCCCACCAGTCAAATCTTCCTTGTATGCACAATGGTGTTTTCAAGCTCTTTCCAGCTTGGTGATGTAGCTAAGGGTGGATTGTGCTGAAATACTGCAGGAGACCCTCCTGATCACTTGCACTGATTCCAGGAACATCTGCCTGCCTGCCTGCAGGGCCTGGGGTGGTGAGGAGAGCCTGAGACAGCTACAGGTTTGCCCTGGCTTACTAGGAAGGGTGGGTTTGTCCCCCCACATTTAGCCTTAGTCAGGCAGATTGGGCAACAACCTCAGTGCCCTTACAACTGAAATGCTAAGGACACCAACAAGGCTTGGAGGCCAATAACTGCACAACATGGAACAACAGTGGAAAGCAACTACAACAGTTAAACACAAGATTAACAGTGGTCAGAGATCACCCACATGAAAGAGTTTCTTACTACCTAGGAAGGTCTGGCAATTCCCTGGAGGTAACTGAGCCCTCCAGAAAAAAAACAGCTTGTGTAATTCTCTGGTGACTCTCAGGTTCAACAAGCTGGAGCAGAACAGGGAAGACTTGGTGAGTTGGTTACTAGCTCTGGTCATCAGAGACAAAACTCACAAGAGAACCCCTCCTATTGACAGGCATTGAGTGAAATGGAGAAACCAGACTCTAGACCTGTCATTTAAAACAAACAAACAAGAGGCAGAAATAATATTGCAGAGGGAATGCCTTTTTTTGGTTGGTTGGTTGGCTGGTGTTTGTTTGGTTGGGTTCTTTGTTGTGTTTGTTTGTTTTGGTTCTTTTAACTATATTTTCATAGAAAGTAGAAAGCACTGTTTCACTTCTCAGGACTTCTCTACAGCTAGTATTGCTTCTAGGCTGTTGTGTAATGTCCAGATCTCCCACATGGTCAAGAGAATGCAGATCAAAGGCCTCCTAAAGAGACAATGACACTATGCATGTCTGGAGTGGCACCAAAGAGAGATTTTGGGTTTTAATTGACTTTGTTGGTAAGTATAAACAATGGAAAAATGAAGTAGTCTGACTCTGGTTGTTAACATTCATGTCCAGGTGGCTGCTCTCACAGGAATGGAAGCAGCCTCACAGAAACAGTTCCTGAACTAGGTCACAGATCCACAGAGGGGTTGAGGTTGGAAGGGTCCTCTGGATGTCATCTGCTCCAATACCCTGCTCAAGTAGGGCCACCTGGAGCTGCTTGTCCAGGGCTACAGATGTCCTACCCAGGAACTGCTCAGCTCTTTCTAGCATGACAGTACAACATTTACAAAATCATTTTCAGGGTAAACTTTAAAAGCAGGGAATTTGTGAATGCTAGGACAGAGAGCAACATTTAAAAAGAGTTCAACTGATCTTCAAGGGTTAGTTCTTCAGTAAAGCAGGCATTTCACAGTGCCACAGTTCTGCTCTAGGGCTTTGTATGGATGCAACAAAAAGCTGAAATGCAAATTCCCTGTTTTGAAGAAAAATCTTCTGATTTAAGTTAAATAACAGTTGAACCACAGAGAACCCAGGAAACAGCACAGTCTATTTTGAGCATTCACTACATTTTGTTTACTGCTTAGGATGAATTTATCATGCAAACAGTCCAAAGTGAGATCCTGGCAGGCTCTGAACGTGCTCAGAGAGGCAAAGGCCAGAGACATTCTATATCCATATTAGGCTGTGGATCGAGTCCTGAGCTGGATTCAGCAGTTCTGCTTTCACTGAGATTTCAATTTACATGCAGAATTGCCACTACCTTCAAATGTGTCTGACCACACCATGGGAGTACTAGCTGTAGAAGCAGGAAACTACAAACACTGAACTGGAAACCAAAGCTTCCATACTGAAAGACTCAATGAGGATGAGTAGGACTCTCGTCCCTAAGGAAAATGCAAGTATTTGGAAATTAAAGTAGAAACTAGCCCAAAGAATGAATCTAATATATATGTCAAGTCCAATTTTTGATTTACACTAAGGAAACTACAGAACCAGCCTGCTTACTCAGCACAGAATTTATTTCTAAGAAAAGAAATAAATCTACCTCTCTAAAAATGTCACTATGTTTATTGTTATAATGCAGAGTGCTCAGCAGTTTCAGCTGGCCTACACAGAAGTGTTTTTTACTCCTCTTGCCTTTGGATATTGTGTATAACATCAGGGAATCTTAGGTAGAAGCACAACTATTGGCAGTCCTACTGGATTTAAGCTTTCCCACAATGTCCATTATTATGGTATCTCAATACAGCTACTTCAACTAGTTGGGCAACTACCAAACAGATCTTCACATAACTGGAATGGATAGAAACTTTATGCACTTAGTTTTAAGAGTTTGTGTGGGATGAATTGTCTGCTTAGTGTTGTGCATGTGAACAAATGCTTCCTTTATAGCCATGACTCAGGAATACTTCCCTCTGCAAAGGAATCAGAGCTGTGTGGCACCAGTCTTGTAGTTCACCTCCTGACTGCAACTCCTCTCACACCTACATACAAGCACATCCCAACACAATTTGGATCAATTTGGACTGAACACTGACAATCCCTGGAAGCTCAGTATCCTTGTGAAACCAACTCTTCCATCCAGGTTGTTTAGTCTCTGGGACAGCAGAGCCACATGCCACTGCCTAAATCATAGGAACATCACCATGCTATGTGCATTGAGGCACCAATGACAAGTACCAATACATATACACATCAACAGAGAAAACAGAATGTCAGGTATAGAGGAACAGAAAAAACCTGTATGCCACAAATTAGGGCATCAGTGACTTACTGCAGCACACTGACTATAAACTCCCTTGTATCTTATGGCAAGATTTCCCCACAAACCTTTTCATTGCTTTTGAAAGCAAATGTGTAATGTCCCTTGAAAAATCCTGCTGACAGCAAGATCCTGCCCAGCAAAAGGCAAGCAGTCAAGCCATCCCAGGACAGATTTGTTCCAGCTTAACTTGGGAGCTGGTATGGAGGCAGCTTGCCCACAGTTACTGAATAATCTATTACAGCACACAATGGGGTTCATAACTGATGTCTTGGAACACAGTGGCAAATGATGGCAACCAAACCACTGCTGCTTTATTTGGTTCCATCTCCCTGATAAGACTATGTCTACTCTTAGATACTTAGTAAGTGAGACTGGGCAAGGCAACATTCCTGAGAGCTGGAACTTTTGCCTGCACTGCTACAACATTATAGCAGTCTCCGGTATGGTTCTGGCCCTAAACAGCCTTCCTCCCTCCAAATTGCTCCTGGTCACACTTTGGGAGTCTGCAGGGGCCAGAGACATTTCCAGCAGGCTGTTTGCTGGTGGCCACCCTGCTCTGGAGACTGAGTGCAGGGCTATGCACATGTGCTGTGCTATGCTGGTTTCTCTCAGTGGCAGAGGCATCTCTGTGGTGTGTTTACCAGAACAGATGTAGCCTCAGTCAGTGAGCTGTTCAGTATGCTAAGATTTCTACCTCTTCAGCTAGATACATGAATCTGGATGCCAGAGCTCTTTCCAAAATGATGTAAAACTGACACATTGTTTAGAAGAGCTCATTTTTCAAAATCAGCCTTTTCCCTTTAAAATAATAACAATAAAGTCCAGGGCAGCTGATTTATCTGAATGAATTGCCACTTTCCTCACAGTCTTGAATACAAGTCCTCCACAGCTGTAGGTGAGAATCTGGACAGAGGTTGCTCAAATCTAGAAGTCCTTTGATAAAGATCATATCCTTTAAAGTCACTGTCTCTGTGCCATTTTTTAAAAAATAAAATGCACACTAAAATGCTCTCAGCAGCCTGAATCTGACTCTAGCAGGGCAAACTCTGGCCTTCTTGTCTAGCAATGGTCATATGCTCAGAGTAAGAAATAAAGACAGAAACCATCCCTGCCCGAGACATTGCCACGCTTTGCATATGTAGAAACAGAACTCTTTAGGAAGCCTATACAATGCATAAACAGAACTCACCAAAAGCTCCTGTGCCTCATAAAAGGTACTTTAGTTTTACTAGGTTCTCTAAGAACCTGTATTTTACATTCAAGTATCCTTAATTCCAAGTAGAGGTTATTAAATGAGAGGAGGTAGTACTAAGGTAGGAAAAATCCAAGGAGAGTATGGATACAAAGATGGTCTCAAAAATATTAGCTTCTGTTCCTGAGTGCAGAAGGACTGACAGTACCACATCCTTCTTGCTCTCTTCAAAGTAGTCTTTTCACTATGTGTTGTGCTGCCTATTAACTGATGACATTAGCAATGGCACTTCCTGTGAAGGAGTCATTATCCATTTCTTTGTGTGCTGCCTACAGTGTTTCTCCTGTTCTCCTGCCTAAGTTGTGAATTCCTGGGATGAGCAGCACATCCCATGGCATCACATATCCTCTGAACTATGTATTTTACCTCAGAGCAGGAGTTTTACTTCCTTTAGTACAAAGCCTGAGGCAAAGTTTCATCTTCAAGGCTATGTTTCAAGTCAGTAGAGCCAGCCCACTTGAGCTGATATCCTAAACCCACTTCCCAGCTGATCATCCAAGCAGCTCAGTTATTTGAAGCCCACCTGATTCATGTGGTCAGAGAGTAACTGTCACAGACTTTTACCTGCAATTATGCAGTCAAGATTTTAAAGTTTTTAGAATCTCGGAATTTTTTCTTTCTTTTAAGCCTTTGTTTCTAAATCCCATTCATGTGCAGAACCTTGAATTTCATTTGCAAACAAAATGCTGTGGTAGGGCTCTGCTCAGAGCACCTAGCAAGTGGCAGAAGAGCAACAGCAAAATTGTGCTTGTGCTCTGCCCTCCCATTCCCCAATCCAGCCTCCAGCAAACTCGGTGCCTTTCCTGCCCATCTGTTACTTCTCATCACGGACACAGAGGGATCCTTACCTCTGCTGCCCTTCTTGTAAAGAAATCACCTATATGCTCTATCAGACATCAAAGTGATCACTGCTAGCCTAGGCTCATGCCAACAGCTACATCAGTTTTGGGGTAAGCACTGGCAACCTCAGCACCACACAAGCAGAGAAGATGACTTTGGCACCCAGCCTGGCCTGCACAGCAGTTATTTTTGTACACATGAAACCACTTGCAACAGCACTATAAGCTCACAGTTGCTTGTATCTGCACATCAGCTGGTTCAGTTCAGCATATTTCCTTTTCCTAACACGAAGTTCACAATTTTCCTGCCTTATCTAGAACCTGGGAAATACGTTTGTCCATGGAACTCAGCAGTTACTCTCCAGTCTTAATCAAAGTATTTTTGTCTGAGCAGCTGGTAATCCATTTCTTCAGGTAAGAAAGCCCAGAGCATATTTAACTAATGACCAAACCCAGCACATCTATCTGAACCACTTACCACATCACTATACCAAGGCCTGTGCTTTAACACACAAATGACAGGCCACAAAACAGACTCTTGCCCTGAAGAAGTCAGGAAGGCTACCTTGGTCTGGAGTAAATTGCTGGGATATGAGATTTCTTCTTTTTGTTTCCAAATATGTATTTCCCCTCAGTGAGAAAATCTGCCTTGGATTAATAAAAGGTTGTGCCCTTAATAAACCACTTAACTATAGATTTGGTTTCTTTTTATTTGTCCAGCTGAAGAATTATGTTAGAATTTTGGAAGCTGTAGAGGTGGAGTGACTGAGATACATCCATACCCCCTCCATGTCCTTTCTGCCTGGGCCAGAACACTCCTCATTGAGCAGTTAAGAAACAAGAGGTGCAGTGAAGTGAAAGGCAGGAGAAGCAAGCACAGTAAACCTTGGGCAAGAGATGAGAGAAAATCCCAAAGCCCTTTACCACAGATGACCAAGGGAAGGCCTCTTTGATTTGTCTTTCTCTTCTAAGACACCACAACTCCCATTGGCCACAAGTTTTGTGTTTTCAACAGGTACAAGTTGGCTTTGTAAAAGCAGTATTTCTGGCAAACCTTGCCTGTTATTTATTCTTAAACCAATACTACCAGAGGAGAAACTGGAGCAGTAAGAGTGAGTCTGAAAGCAGGAAATGACTACATAAATAAGATCTTTTGAAGGGAAAGTGATCTCACAGTGTTATAAACTGCAAAGTTATTTTCCATGATAAAGAATTTATTTAGATAGCTGTAAGAGGATTGGGGAATCAATAGAGAAGTTTTTAGAGAAAGTAGTATGTAGCCCAGAAAACACAATTAACTCTTTGGTCTCCCCATCATGCAACTTCCACATTGTTCTCAAGTAAACCTATTCATGTGGATAAAATACAGTAAGCATGGGGCACTTAATAAGTGGGAAACAACATTCATCTGCCCACACTGAACAAAACAGAAATTAAATCAGAAAGCTCCTCCTGAAGAAAAGGGATATCACTGCTAAAAGAGAACAGCAACAGAAAAAAGCAGATCAGAGGAGAGATGTAATCCTAACATCAGACACACTGATGACAGGAGGATTATTTTCCACACAATACTGGCCAAGGCTTCATAACCAAGGCTTCAAACATTCCTGTATTTATTTCCCTTCTGTTTGTTTTCTTCCCTTCTGAAACCTATTTAGCTAGAGGCCAAAGGTATGGCAGAAACCTTGAAGTTTTGGAAAACACTTCTTTGCTTTCATAAACCAAATGGAAAGGAGCTTTCAAGGTAAGACATTTTCTTTCCCCTGAGATTGTGCTGCCCAAGAAAAAGAAGAGTCCCTCTTCCTCTTGTCACTTGTCTTGCCAGAGAGCTGCCAGAAGTGTGTTTTACTCCACAGGAGGTTGTGTGATCTGTGTATATGCTACACATAGCTCACGTGGATAACATGTGGAAGCCTAAAAGTACTTTGAAAACCTCAATCAAGGTTGTTCTGAATGCTAAGCAGTGTAACTACCACAAAGCACTGGATGTGCTGTCACCTTTGTTCTCCAAAATGAGGAGCAATGCCATGTTATATGCAGAACTATCCGGCAGAATTAAGAATGTTACCTGTTTGTTTGCTTTAGCAGCCTCAGCTTTAAGAGAGAGAAGGTGCCAAAGCACAGGCTGCCCAGGAATCTGCAGCATTGCCCTTCTTGTGTGTAAGACTTACAGGCAGTCTGTGGCTCCTCTGTACACACTTCTTGTCACAACCACTTTCCCTCTGAGCACACCACACTGTTGTGAACCAAACACTAGGGCTCTGTATCTCCTGGAGCCATGTGGAGACAAAGACAGCAGTAACAACAAAGCTTGCCAGGCGCTCCAGGGCTAGGAAATGACACAGGTGCCAAGAGGGTGTCCTCCACCCAGGGATGGAGGCTCTGCAGCACCTGCACAGGGGCTGGATCCATCAAAGATTTGCACCCACAGCTGGATCTCAGCTTGGGTAAGTTGCTCTGGATTTATTTTCCCTTTAAGAATACTGCATAGGCCAAAAGTGGGCAGATTTCCACAGAGACAAATAACAGAAGTGCTCCTCATGCAAAGGTCATGTACTCTGCTAAAGTTTGCATCCTTACTCCAAAGTACAAGAATACTTACAGCACACCAAAGAAAATATCTGAGGTTTTCTTTTAAAGTGAAGAAAACAACTTAATTCCATGCTAGGCTTGTTCTCGGTCTTACTGAAAAAGATGAGCTGAAATATTCCAAAAATACTCAGACTGAGGAAAACAGCTGGCCTGAAAAATCTCAGCTCAAACATTAAAAGTTTCACAAATACCCCAAAACCCAGGATATTATGATGGGAACTGCTGGGCAACTTTCCTAATTGGCAGTGCTACCAACCTATTATATAGTCAGGACTTTACACGTTTTGTTATCACAGACTACATTATCAACTACTCTCCAGTGAGCTGAAAATAAGCAGAACAATACAGAGAAAAGGGAAGCAAAAAGGAGGCAGAGCTGCCAGCTGAATTCAGACAAGCCCAGAAAAACTCTTCTGTGGCCATCCTGGACAGTGAGAGACGCTGAAGGACAGTTTCTTGTGTCTGCCGTGGCCTCACAAAGCTGTGCAGCCACACACACATGCACATCACTCTGCTACTGAAGGCTTTCACAACAGGAGTAGTCTCTAGCTCTCCCAAGGTCATGTGCCCAAAACCCACAGCCAGTCTGACTGCTGCTTAAACGCCAGTGGAGCCATACAGGCTGCTGAGATAAAATTATCACAGTCATAGTCCAGCAGATGAAAAAGAAACCCGAGATGCATGCTCGGATTAGATGGAAGAAAGAGGACACCTGGACAAGGAACAGGCAATTCTATTTGTGTGCCAAAAGGAAAACTGGAGCAGGTTTCACACAAACTGACTGTTAAAGAAAGAGGAGCAAAACAATTCCTTCTTCCAAGGTAGTAAATGAGCATTTCCAGAGCCATGTGATGAGGGACTACGAGGAGCTCTTGGCACTGAAGTTTCCTTTCCTAATTCAGGGGACAAATTGAAAATGTTTCCACAATGACATACATAGGGCACAAAAGATCACACCTAGGAGCCAAATTCTGCACATCTGGTTTGCTGAACAGCTCCAATGATGTGTAAACTGGTGGAGGTTTAACACCTTGACTTTTTATTTTCTTCTACCTCCAAGTTAAAAAATGACAAGTCACTTGCAACATGTTCTTAGCCACTTCAGTGTGGTTGCCTGTGTGTGAGCTATAAAGAAAAGGCAAAGGTTCAGAATTTTTAAGTGTCCACTGTGTAATAAATAGTGAGTATTAAAGAAAGGTTAGTATTTTCAGACAGGGAAAAAACTAGATTTAGAATTGTAATAATATATTTAACTTCCTGGTGTCATAAAGTTAAGCTCTAAAGTTCCTGTACCAGGTCATGAGAACTCCTGGCAGACCAGAAACTCTTTACTTCATGATGAATAATGGCCAGATAGAGCTGTCATTTGGAAGATTATAATACCAATGCCCTATTCAATAATCATACTCATAAAGGATGTTGCTTTTAAAATTTTAAGTGGGTTTTTGCACCTCTTACCTTCAGTAATGTGTGATCCTATCTTTGCACTGTCTGTTAACACTAATATGAAGTGACACTTCTTTACCAAGGGTTCAAATTTGAGTTGACCTTCCATTCTGCCCTGGACAAGTGAATGAATAGGACTGTCAATTTTGTAATAACTAGTTAAATTTTACTTTTAATAAGATTTCCAATGGAGATCATTTTCCAAGCAGTTCTCCCCATCAATTTTCTATCGGGTCAGGAGAACTGTTGTTCTGGATCATGAATTGCATATGACAGCATAAAACAAGGATAAATTACAAGTACAAAATTTGATAAATAGGAGACAAAAGATAAGGAGTTCACCTTTAAGAAACAGTTGAAATGCAATACTGAAATCTGGCACTGAAAGTGAAAGAGGAGATACTTGGTAAAGAGATCTACAGTTTAATAGTGTGATTGCAATGTGCACTTTCCATGGACTTCATTCAGAGCTACAGCTGCTCAGCATCTCTGAAAATCAGACAGAAAGGGTAATACTGCATTTAAAGCTATGGAAAGTATCTGTGAGCAATGCAGTGTCTTCCACCATTAATATTTCTAGAGCATGAAACAGGGTTATTTAGGAAAGAAAAATGAATTCATGAATGAATGGATAACCTTTCCCTAAAAGCCATTAGGGCAGAGGACAGTGGGGTGTCAGAAAGGTGAAGGTTTCTTTTCCTAACCCTCAGACAATCTGATCTCCTTTGGGGTTTAACCCCACAAGTAAGGCTAAAGCACAAAGCAGTCTTGGAATACCTTTACTTTGATGTCAGTCAAAGATCATCTCCCCTCCCTGTCCCACAACCACACATATCCTATTTATACAAGATTGCTGCTGGTCAGGTGAAAACAGAAGGAATCTTGCTCCTCTCACCCCTTGATCAGAGAGGCTGTGATGGGCACAGATGTGCAGCATCTTTGTCTGCAGAGGGGGTCATGGAAAAGGAAGAAACAGAAGAATTGCTACAGATTGATCTGGAAGCACAGAGCATGAACCATGTGGGCTTTTCACTGCAATGGGGCTCAGGATGGCACCAGAGCCAAAAAAGTTTTGGTTTAAACTGTAAATCTCTCATGGCATCATCATGCTGGTGGGATAGCTTTAGCAAAGTTTCACTAGACAAACTCAGACTTAAATATGCCTGTCATCTGAAATACTGCTACAGGAATCACAGCTGCTGCTGTGATTTTCCAGTATGAAGATTTAGGAAGGGATTTAGATGGGAACCAACTATTCATTACACAGCCTTTTCTTTCTAGGAGAAGTGCAATCTCTTCTGCCCAAACTTTAGTACTTCAAAAAGCAGGTAATTGACCAGTGTTAAATCTGTTCTCTCTTGCTGTTTTTGCCACTTCCTGCAATATCTGGAAAATCTTGCTCTTTTTTAAAAGCTAAGTCCTCAGGTGTGGTTGTTAATTCCCCAAAGCATATCTCCTTTCTGGTTTGCTGCCTGGATGAACAAGGGAATTTCAAGTGACCCAGGCTGTACCTCCACTCTGCTAATGTGGTGCACAGTTGCTTGTAGCTAGACCTTTCCCTTGCCCAGTTTTCACTCCAAAGCAAGGGAGCTGAGAGTGTGGTTCCCAGGGAAGCAGAACAGGGCTCTGCATCACTGCCTAGTAGTGACAGGCCTTTTAATGGTAATAATGATAATAATCCTGTTCCAAAAGCATGAGTCAGACCAGACCCTGTGTTGGAAAGGTCTCCTGCCCTACCACCTCCACCATGAATGTGCAGCCTCCAGGGAATGTCTCCATGGGCCATGATGGACAGACTCCAACTTCTCTGCTTCCTCTTTGAGTTGCTCAGGTACAAGGCAGCTCTAAGCTGGTTTCAGCTTCAGCAGTTGCTGAAACACTGTGCATCATCACTAGGCACAGTGTGGTGCTAAGTGAACTCTGCAGCTCATGACTGGTGTGGGAGCACATCCCAGGAGCCTGGGAAGGGGAGGAGCTCCTGTTGTCACCTGCAGACACATGTCCTGCGTCCAAATGCAGAGTGGGGACACCACACCTTCCTGCACGCAATTCAAAACAAGATTGCTAGAAAGCTTTCTCCTTTCCTTTCTTTTTCTGTTGTCAGTAACATTTACAAACATGTAAGTCTGAAGCCAACCCAGGGTAATGATGGCTCAGCTAGATTTATTACAGTTCTTTTTGAGAAATAGTCTTACAGTGACCACAGATCCCGACTCTGAAAGGGTCTAAGCATGCAGATACCTTGCCCACGAGGAGTTCTGTTGAAATGAAGAAGCAACAAGCACACTGTAGACTTCCCTTAAAGACAAGAGCTTGCAGAAATGGGGCCAAAATACACACTCCTCTATGTGTACAGATACATATATGTACATGTCTGTATATACACACACTCCAGAGGTACTTTAACCTGGAGTCATCCTAACTAGTATATTTGAGTTTTTCCTTTTCAAATCTGTGATAAGCATGATGACAGAAACTTAAGAAAGTTTCAGAAGCCCACAAACATCTTCAAATGAAAAGTCCTTCCACATCATCTTTATACTCAATGTACAGGATTAAAAAAAATACAACTTTAATAGCTGACTCCTCATAAATTATTAATACATTGTATTACATGTAAGTGCTCTCCTGTTTCTAGGAACATCTAGTTGGGTAATATTCTCATTTGTGATTCATATGCCTGTTCTTTTATAATTACAGTGAAGTAACAGTTTCAGGGGAAGTGGCTTTTAGAAGTATGTGGGGTGGGACAGGAGATCAAAGCACAATGAAACGTACATGGAAGCAAAAATCGTGTCTGACTAACAGCACCAGCTTCAACAATGGCCTGAACAAACAGGACATTCTAAACAGGATGGACTCAATTTTCCATCCTAGCAATTAATCACAGAAGGCATTGGAGCATTTACAGAGAAGGGCAGTGAGGCTGGTGAGGGGTCTGGAGAATAAGTCTTATGAGGAGCAGCTGAGGGAACTGGGGTTGTTTAATCTGGAGAAGAGGAATCACAGAATCTCCTGAGTTGGAAGGGACCCACAGGGATCATCGAGTCTAACTCCTATCTAGGTACAGGACAACCCCAAAGTCACCCCATGTGTCTGAGAGCATTGTCCAAGTGCTTCTTAAACTCCATGAGAGTTGGTGCCATGACTGCCTCCCTGGGGAGCCTGTTCCAATGCTCCATCACTCTCTGGGTAAAGAACCTCTTCCTAACAGCCAAATGTTAGGAACATTTCTTCCTAACTTCCTAACATCCAAATGAGGAGGCTCAGGGGAGACCTCATCTCTCTCTAAAACTGCCTGAAGGTAGGTTGGAGTCAATCTCTTCTCCCAGGCTACCTCTGAGAGGACTAGAGAAAATGTTGCACCAGGGGAAGTTTAGAGTGGATATCAGGAAAAATTTCTTCCCAGCAAGAGTTGCTAGGCATTGGCACAGGGTGCCCAGGGCAGTGGTGGAGTCACCACCTCTGGAGGTGTTTAAAAACCATCCAGATGTTGTACTTAAGGACATGGTTTAGTGGCACGGGTGTGATAGCTTGACAGTTGCACTTCATGACCTAGAGGTCTCTTCCAACCTTAACAATTCTGTGATTCTGTGATTCAAATGAACAAGCTGAGCAGATAAGCTCACACATATCACCACAACCATTGAACTCAAAACTACAGACATACACATGCCTGGGTTGCCACTGGCAGGGAGACTGTCACTACAAGATGTCAACACAGATCTTTACATAGCATTTGGGATCCTATAAACAGAGTCACCATACATGTAAACACAGCCCCAGCAAACAGGAATGACTAAATCAGTCAGTCTTTATTTCAGTGAGCAGAGAAGCAACCAGAGCACCTGGAATGACCTCAAGTTCATATGCCAGCATTATCAAAAAGCAGAAAACAACTGCAAAGTGTGCCAGATACGGCACATCAGCATCTAGCCACCTGTTGTTTTGCTTTAGTGAGGGAAGACATTGAAGCAGTGGCTGGGAATGACATTTTGCTAAGCAGCCAAGTTTGAAATAAAAGGAAATATTTTCTGTAAGCATGTGGTAAGCAGAGCACTGAACAACTCTAATGGCAGATCACCTTCAAGTTCAAGCTAAATTCCTCACAGGAACAAAGGAACTCAGTTCCTCACAGCAGCACTTCTACTACTGCCCATGCAACCCTGGTGGGGACTCAGAATCTCACCTGTCAGGGATAAAACCTACAAAATAAATGAGTTTCCAGCTTAGCTATCTGTATTCAGAAGCAAATTGTTCAGCTGCAGGGCTTAGGCATTTATCTTAGTAAAGGTAAATTGCAAGTGCAGCGATCAGCCAGTGAGCAGCAGCCTTTGTGGAATTACTTGGTCATCCAGACTGATCACAAAACACACAGGTTAGCTTATTGCTTCCCAAATTTCAAACAGAAACTGAAAAGGACAGCCTAAGTCTGACTTAAACAATTAAGGCAATGTGCCATGTCAGAAGTAAAGCATTTTTTGTTTCCTGAGAATTATATGGCTAGAATAAAAACTATAGATTTGTTCAGGGTAAAAGAAATAGAGCAAGTAAACTATTTTGCCTGTAGAAAGTTTATGTTTGAGTTATTGTGTTGAAATGCAATGCTTTGAAAGCAATACCCAAATAGCACTATGCTTCTTTAATACAGAGCTGTATGGATCCTATGTTGTCAAAATAAACTAGAGAACAGAGAAATTTTTGCAGTTTAAATTGCTATGAGACTTCTGTATAGCCTCTTTGTAGAAATATTAACCTGCAATGTAATGTGAGAGAAGTAGCAACTAAGGCAATTCAGACTGAATGTCTGTCTTCATTCCCTGCTGAATGGAGAGCTCCATGACTTATGTCCAAACATTTTGGAAGCATCAGCACAAGGGAGTGAAAGGTCTTAAAGACAGCCCTTACCTCCCTCAACTACATGAACTATAACACTGAAGAAATAAAACTTCCCCCTCCCCACTATGGTATTTATTTTCATTACCCTCAGCAGCAATCTAGACTCTAGGATGAAATGGCACTTTGAAACCTGAAGTGTGTAGGTCATAAACCAAATTAACTCAAAGGCTAAAAAATAACTTTAAAAACCTAGTACCAATATAAATACAGCAGTTTCAAAGGACATAACAATTATGAAGTCTGTGTAATTGTTTGTGTATATGAAGGGCTTCAGGGGGGTGGAAAACATATAAGATTTTCTCTGATGCTGATTCTAGCAAAATTTGGTGCACCTTTTGACCCTTGGGTGTCCTGCAAGGCCCTGCCTGGAGGATCAGTTCCCACACTAGCAAACACTATTCTGTCACTGGGAGAGAGACCCAGGGGAGACTCTCCAGTGACATGTCTCAAGCTGTGGATGCCCAGGAGCCCTGCCAGGTCCCTGTGTGTGTGCTGAGCTGCCACTTGACAGAGTGTCAGGGGGAGAACCAAGGTGGGACCATCCCCACACACTGCCCTTGAGCTGCACTGGGGGGAAATCCAGAAACACCAGCAAAAATGCAGCAGCCTGGTGCAGTCAGCAGGATCCTGAGTTTGGACAGCAGAGGGACCAGGATTGCTGGCAGCACTGTAAAGTACCTGCCTGCTGTTTGCACCCAGGCTTGGAGATGCAGAGCCTGTTCTCACCACTGCTGAGAGATAGCAGGTGAAGGGCACCATGTTCCTGTATTTCTGTTTGCTCTCAGCCATCCCTAGTGCAGTCAGCAGGATCACTCTCTCACTGTCTGAACACTGTATTGGTGCATGATACAGTAGTTATGATACTGCAGTGTTGCCTGGGCTTTCATGCCCTACTATTATACAGTAAAAACAGTGAAGGTTTTCAGCTGAGACAACAATCAGTACAAAGCACTACCAGAAGACCCCCAAGTAAAAGCCACCCACAACAACAACAACAACATAAAAAGATAATTCAGGCTGCAGAAAACAAGTCTACACTGGTAACAGCATTGTGTGAATAACTTAACAGCCCTTTTCTACCTCTGCTGTCTGTGTGGTAGTGCCAAAAGGTTTTAAGAAGCACTCCAAACGCCTGAGCCTGACCCTAAGAAGCTAAAAATCTTAACAGAAATTGCACATGGAATTCCTTTTCTTTCATAAGCTTCAGAAATACACTCTTTGAAATATCCAGTGCTCTTCCATCCAACAATGTGGAAGTGACTAAACCTAGGAAACAGCAAAGGTATTAGGAGGCAGATTCTTCTCTGCCTTTCATTGAACTGAACAGCTGCTTGTATCTGTACCATGGGTTCAAAACATGAATAGAGACTGTCACTGTCTGACAAAGACTTTGCACTCTGTATCAAAAAGCACTCATTCACATTTTCAGGAGTATTTTTTTCTCTCCAAGAAGAAAGTTTCCAAACATAAATCATGTTTCTCAAAGCCACTGCCAGTACCCAAGTGCTCCCCACGAAGACAGTTAACCGCACCCTACCCGTAGAAATGACGCTGCTCCGATCGCTTGCTCTGTTCCCTGCTTCTTCTGCCTCAGAGTGCTCAGATCAGATCCTGCCCCAGAGAAAAAGCAGAGTCAAAGGCTTGGGATACTCAGAGTAGAGTCCTGGAGTCAGACTGTAGGTGGATCTAGGAGTACTGGGCTGAAGCAGCATGGAAGGTGGACATATCAAAGTGCACTATCGCTCAACCACCACACACAGGTAATTGAGAGCATTTTAATTGGAAACTGCTGGTCACCATCTGGTGACAAAATAAGGAGACACCAAGTGAGCTAAAGCAAGCTTGCACCTACTGGGCTATTTTACTTGCACTGCATAATGAAACCCATTGTCACCTCCGTTCACACTGTTGTCTTTCCCAGTTTCATACAGTATGTGTTAGCTTTGTCTTTCCTTCATTTCAATTAGAAGCTGATTTCATCTTTCCGACAGGTTGCATTGCACACTCACGTGCACATAACCTTCCAGTTCAAGACACTTCTAACACAGAAGGAAGTTAGGTGCAACAGAGAGCAGCTGAGACCTACAAAGTTGTGCCACTCCTAAAAACAGGCATGGAAGATAGCTGTTGGGATGAATCAGTTAAACAAGGCAGAAATAAACATTTTAAACCAGACAGGACTCTGGCTCCCTCCCTACTTCACAACTCTTAAATGTGTGTTTATGAATCTTGGGACAGAGGCCTAGCTGACCTTTAAAAGAATGAATAATTTCCAAACATGGTGAGATGTTTTAAAAATATGTTAACAGCTTTAAACACCCAAAGTGCACTGCTTCTAATCATTTGTTACATAGGAAATAGTCGAGGAAAACGTGTATGATATCTTTAATTTGTTAATTACCAGCTGGCTCCTACCAGGCATTATTAAGCTACTATGGCAGTGACTAATGCCTCTGACAATACTAAATTACCAACAACACCTTGTGGAGGAATGTGACCTGAGCAGCCTAGAAAGGACTTGCTGCAGGTGTTTATTTTCAGATAAAGTTGACTTATTAACCCAAGCATAAGACAACAAACATTCAATACCACATGTGCAAGTGCTGAGAAGGGGGGGGCTGCACCCAAAGCCCTGCATGCTGCTCACCCCATGGGCACTGTCCATGGCTGGAGCAACCTGGACACCTGTGTCTCATGCTATTTGCTCATGGGACAGTTATGGAGAAGCAAGAGCATCAGGGATTCTTCTCCAGTGGTGGTTTAGCTGCTCTGCAGCCATGCCCCCTGCTCGGTGCTGGATGTCCAGAAGTGGTCCTATATCATGCACCAACATTCAGGACTCCTCCACTTCCAGCCTGTGGTCCCCAAGGCTGCACATCCACAAACCTACACTCTGCCATTTCAGAGGCTTGGTCTCAGTGTGAATTTGACACCCAAAAAGGGCCAAGCCCTACATTAGCCCTTCCTGCAGCTCAGTAATTTCCTGATGTTAAGCAGGTGGGGAAACTCCTGTTGATGCAAAAGCAGGCTGTAGCCATTCCTTTCAGCCTGCCAAAGGCAGGGGATCTGAGGGTCTTGGGGGACTTTGCATGGGGGAAGATGAAAGAAATGTTGATTCCTATAAAGGTTCCTGCACAGTTGTAGCCCAGGCATAGTCCTTTTCCTGTCACCTATGAATACAAATTGTTTTTTCCCCTTTTTTTTCAGTCACAGAACTTTTTGGTAAATTGATTAGATTATAACATTATAGCTTGGACAGGAACTTACACATCTAGTAGTAAGTGTGTGAAACAACATTACTCTCCTTTCCAAATCCTCCTGGAGTGGTCAGGAAAGGCAGCCTTTTGCACAGCTGCTTTAGAAAAATGCTGAACCAACCTATTCTGCTCTAACGGGAAGGGGCACATTTTCTTCCCTACTGTAAGTAGGTCAAAGAAAACATGATGTTATGAGGATGAAGCTGTTTTAGTTTTGTTGTCTTCCCCCTAATGGCAGTTTCAAATCATTCTGATTTAGTAGTGTTAGCTACAAGAACATGGTAAGGTTATTAACAGCTGATATATCGGTGGTCCTAAAGCCGGGGGTTTCTGCTTCCCTGCAGACTTATTCTAGCCTCAGGTATATGCATGCAATTCCTACACAGGGCACAACATTGCACAGTTAAGAAAAGTCTGCAAAGAAATCTGGACGTGAAATGCAACAAGACATCATAAAGCACAAAATTTTGACTCTAGGCTCTGAGATTCACATTGAGCTTTTACATCCGTGTGACATAAAAAGATGTGATGTTTTTGAGTATGAAACTCTGACTGTCACCTACTCTAAATCTATAGTAGCCACCCTGTGAACAGGAAACTTGCTCTAAATTAATATTAACTGGCATAAACAAGGTCAGAGTATTTTCAGTGGAACTATTCCATTTCACAGCACCTGGAGACTTTGCATGAATTTCATCAGGAGGGAGGAACCAGTAGCTGGAGAAACATTTAACTTGCAGTTATAGCTTTCTTAATACCAAATGTAAATCAAAGGCCAGTGGCAATAAAGAATACATTTTAGGGGAGAATCTTCCCCCCCCACTCCAAAAAAAAAAGAACAAGGAAAAAATACATTACATTAAAGAGAATATAAAATGCCTAAAGTCTTGTCAAACAAAATTTTCAAAACCAAAATACATGTTGGTTTTTTCCTGCCTGCCTCTGCTTTAGAACAGGTGGTGTACATTAGTTTTGTAGACTTTATCTGAAAAAATGAAAAACTAATTAATTCACCTCACATTAACGCCTGTTGTAAACTCTCACTCACCCACACCAAGGCTCCCTTCTGCAATCCAATGCTTGCCATAGCAAAGCTTACATGCTCTTCCAACCCACTCCTTACAATCCTTGTTCTGAAAACAACAGGCCTGCCTAGGACAGGAAAGCTAAGCACATACAAGTGGAGACCACTCTGTCCTCAGCATGGAATTTTTACCCCATAAAACCCCATGACTTCAAAGGGGATTCGGATTTCATCCTAAGAATTCAATTATGTGTTCCCATTTAGGATGGACTGTCAAGTGCCAGCTGACAGAGTGATGTCCCCAAGCATTTCAGGACAATGACATTTAAGCTGAAATGCAAAGCCAGCTGTTTATGCCTTAGCCACTTACCTAAGGAACACTTCAAAACGAGGAAATTATATGATGACTAAGTGCCTCAGCAAAACACATCCCACTCTGCAGAGAGATTTTTCCAATTAAATGTCTTTCATTAAGAAAATAATCCTGTGTGCAGTATTATAACCAGTATCACCAAATCACAGGGATGGTAGATAAGATTCAATTCACCTCCCACTGTGAGATAAAGCCAGATACACTTCACTCATGTTTATTAAAGCCATTCCTAACACCTCCATCAATGGGAGACTCCACAACATCCACTGGCAGTGTATTTCAGGGATAACATCTTCCTAGGGTTTACCTCCTCTTTCTTGCTTCGCTTCAGACCCATTTCTCTCTGCCTATGGGCACAGAAAAGAGATTACTGGCCTCCTCTTTTCAACTGCCTGTTCTGAGTTCTCTGTGCTTGAAAATTCTGCCTGCCACAGAATCACAGAAATTTGGTGTTAGAAGGGACCTCTGGAGATCATCTGGTCTAACCCCCGTGTCAGAGCAGGGTCACCTACAGCAGGTTGCACAGGGTGGCACCCAGGCAGGTTTTGAATGTCTCCAGAGATGGAGACTCCACCACCTCCCTAGGCAGCCTGTTCTAGTGCTCCACCACCCTCAAAGTAATTAAGTTCCTCTTTAAGTTTAGCTGGAACTGCCTATGTTCCAGTTTGTGCCCGTTAGCTCCTGTCTTTCTCTCCTCCAGGCTAACCAGACCCAGCTCCCTCAGCCTTTCCCCATAACAGAGGATGGTCCAGTACCCTAATCATTTTTGTAACCCTCTCCAGAAGTTCCCTCTTGAACAGGGAAGCCCAGAACTGCACCCATGACTCCAGATGTGGCCTGACTAGGGCAGAGGAGAGGAAGAGGAGAACCTCTCTGGACCTGCTTGCCACACTCTTCTTGATGCACTGCTGGATGCCATTGGCCTTCTTGGCCACAAGGGCACAATCCTGGCTCATGGTCATCCTGCTGTCCAGCAGGACTCATGAGTCTTTTTCCACAGAGCTGCTTTCCAGCAGGTCAGTCCCTGACCTGTCCTGTCCATGGGGTTATGACTCCCCAGGTGCATTGCCCTTGTTGAATTCCCTAAGGTTTTTCTCTGCCCAGCTCTCCAGCCTGCCCAGGTCATGCTGGATGGCAGCACAGCCTTCTGGTGGGCCAGCCACTCCTCCCAGGTTTGTGTCATCAGCAAACATGCTGAGGGTAGACTCTAATCCTTCATCCAGGTCATTGATGAATATATTGAACAGCACTGGACCTAGTACTGACCCCTGGGGAACACCACTCACTACAGAACTTCAGTTGGACTCCACACCATTGATCACAACTCTCTGGGCTCTGTCCTACAGCCAGTTTTCAATCCACCCCACTGTCCCTTTATCAAACACACACTTCCTAAGCTTGCCCATGAGGATACTGTGGGATACTGTGTCTAAAGCCTTGCTGTCTCCTACCCACTCCCCAGCAGGCTGCTCCCTATATTGGTGTCAAGAGCTGCCACCATACACCTCAGCAAATCCTCTGGAGCTACACACCACCACTGCTAGCCCCTGTGTACCTGGTGAGCCAAGAGTGCCCTTGTGATGCTGCCTCACAGAAGGCACTGAGTTGTGTCTAGTCCTTCATTAGCACATGGTGAAAAAGACTGCATATCCAGCAGGGATCCAGATGAGATTTGCACAACCTTCCTCTCTTTCCATTTACCTGCTCCATCTGCCAGGGCAGGGTGGAAAAACAATTAGGGCTACTTCTAGCAGGGCTGAGATACCCAGTTTTATTTCCTTGCTCCATATTGAATCTGTCTGTACATGTAGTCATGTCTAACACAAGACAAAGCAGTCATCTCCAATGGTGTGCAAGAGAAAAAGGATAGGACTAGTGACCTGTGAAACAGGTATGGCCAGACCTGGCTAGGCTGAGGCTGCTCTCTGGCAAAGCTTGGTTTCTTTTGGACATAACACAGTGGATGACTTATTTAGTATTTCACATGCACAGTTACAAAAGCTGAGGCTTTGTGCACAAGGAATTTACTTCCACTTCCAGGAAAAGTGAGTGGCTTGAAAAAATGATCAGTTTATCTACCTACCTTCTCCCTTTTTCATAGAGAATAGACTGTTTCAGTGTGGGTGGATATGGAACAGGGTAACAGCAAAAATTAGGCTGATTCAGTCCGAGTCATCACTGACTTCATGAGTAACTGTGAGTGAGTCTCAGCAGACACCTATCCACTGGTCAGTGAAAATGCATCATCCAGAGAAGAGCTCACCTAAGCCTGGAAACTCTACTTTTTTAAAGGGCATTAATCTCTGGTACTTTTAATTCTATTTAGGAATCATTACCAGACTTAATGCAGATTAAGAACTTATATTTCCTTGGACTCTTTTCAACCACCCACTACCTAATTTATTTATTTAGCTGTGTGATTTCTGAAATTGTATTTACTATGTCCTAGATTCACATAATTGCTTCTTGCTATCATCATTTTAGCAAGTTTCCTCTGCTTACACCCACTTCCTATGATAAAACTTTTCTTCAGTTGCTGTGCTAAATTTTATGCTTGACCTGAAAGTTTATATACCAGATACCAGAGTCAAGCTGAATGTATTCTACATTTTCAGCAATTTTCAAAGGTAAAGTTACTGAAAAGAAATAGTTTTACCAGTGCTAAAAGAAATGTTTTATCATTCTTTGGCTGAGAAGCATTCATTCCTCCATGCTTTCACACAGAAACTTGAAAATGTGGCAGGCTGGTGCAACTGCTATCTTTCTAGCACTATCAGCAAACAGCCACTGAACTTCTTAACAAAAGGTGTACTTCGACCCCCTCCAAGGATGGTTCACAAGGAGCTTTAGTGCTTACAAGTGCAAGCAATTTCTCCACCAGCTGAAGATCTGAACCTTGCTGATGACTTCTGTTTTGAACTGACAGGGCTCTATGGGATATGTGTTTAGGAGGCTTATTCCAAGCAACAAACAGCTTCTTCCAATTGAAAATGTGTCTCCTCCAGAAATCTCCTCCCTAACTGAGATTCTGTAGGCAAGTGGAGGAGATGGAGCAAGAACTTCTGCTGAATTACCACTTCTGGATGTGCTGCCAGCCTGCCCTAGTTGCTGTGATTATGTGCTTGATGGGTCAGTCAAAAATTCATCCAACTCTATGGCTGGAATCAGAGGGACAATGACTTGGGGGGTGGCATGAAGAGCATTACCAATGGCCTGGCAGGAGGCAGACAGAGGTAGGAAGCCAGGATGCAGAATAGGTTGTAGGGGAAGTAATGTGATAGATAGCACTATCAGAAGTGGGGGTTCTCTGAAGGAAAACCATGACCTGATTACAGAACTGCCTGGCAGAGTACATGACTTGACTCAACTCCAGGCAGCTCTCTGTGCATTCTTGCACCAGCATAATACAATTTGTACCTGCACTAAACTGATGTGATTCATTTTCTCTTATAAGGAATGCAAATTGATCAAACTTTTAAGGACATAAATAAAACCATAAACCACTTTGCATTCTGTTTGATCTGTTTGGCAACCCATTTTGTTTGTGTACATTCAAAGAAAAGTGAAATAAAAGTGAAATATTTGTAACTGTAATGGCAATTAAAGATACACATCAAATACCAAGATAAATGCTTCCAAACTTGGATCTATGATGTGCCTTTTTTCCTGGGTTCTAGCCAGCTCTTCTAAATTAACTCCTCAAGTAGGTGAGTTACACAAATTAGTTGGGACTCCATGTTAAAAAAGTGGTAAGATTTCAGAATTATCAACTCAAAAGTCAGAAAATGTTGAAATCAGTGTGTTGCCTTTGTAATTTAATGCACTTTTTTTTAGATATAAGGTTAGTAATTCTTAATTCAATTTACAGGAAAAAAGGATGATCTGAGACCAGGGAATGGATTACATTTCCATATCACAGGATAGAGTAGCTCTCTTAATCCAACATAAAGGAGTTGTGCATTAAAAAAAAAAGGGTGGGCAGAAATGTGATAGCCAAACTATCACTGCTTGATAAATCTGGAAAGAATCAAAGGTATTTTCTGATCTTGCTTCTAGGACAATGCCACATTAAGAACACAGACTGAAAAGGTAGCAATTACAAGAAAGCAGAAACTCTTGTTAAATGGTATATTTAATAAATGTGGCAGGAAAGCCCAAGATTACCAACTAATTCCAGCTGTAGCTGTTAGCTGGTAATGAGTGCTCAAGGACAACTTCACTCCAAGAGTGTTTTTCTGTGCTTTGCCTGTGCTTACTTTCATTGTGTTTAAAAGAACAAGTCACAAGTTGTCAATAAATTGTTTTTAAAGCCTACTTGCTCATGGACTATTCTGTCTCTGCTTCATTTTTCTCTCTTTTTTTTTTTGCTTTGTTTTTAGATTCTACTGCTTGCAAATCTTACAAATTTACAAGGAGGTATTTCATACCAGAGTAGTCTTATCCTGAACCAAAAATAAGAATGCAGCACTTAAGTACCACTTTTCATCCCTAGATCTCAGAGCACTTGACAGAACTGAGCAAGTAATAACTGTTACCACTCTCAGAAAAGGCTATGCCAAGGCCCCTGCATGACTTGTCAAAGATCATGGGCACAGAAGCCAACTTGCTGCCTTCACTGCCCTAAGGAAGGTTACTTTCCACAAACAGCTACCACCATGCCAGCAAATAAATTAATAAAGACAGATTCATTATTTCCACTGCTTTCCTACCTCTGTTACTCAGACTGTAACTCCCAATTAAGGTTTTACAGCCAAATGCAGCAAGAGGTCAAGCAATTGGTTCACATACAGGAAAGATACAGTCCAAGTTGGCTTCCTGTAATAGCCCCTGCCAGGGAGAATGGTTTTCGGGACACTATTAGGGTTTAGGCATTCTCTCAACTACCACAGCTGCAATTAGATGAATCTTTAAGCATCCTATTAGTGGGAAGTATCACTGTGTTTCCAGGTAAAGTCACTTCATACAGTAACAATTAGCTCAGGAAGTACTTTATTCCCTGCTACACCAGGAGCTGGAATCAATACTAAGCCCAGGAGGTCCAACACCACTCAGACCGATGACTTCCCTGGGTTTCCACTCTCAGACTCAGGTGATAACAGAGCTGCATAGGACATCATGCCAGCATTAGTTTTGGTGTGGGTGTTTTGAGCATTCTTTTCTTATAGAATTACAAAATTACAGAACAGAGGCTTTCTACAGTGTGCTACACTGCATAAAGCATTGACTGTCACGCTCTGCCAAAACAAATTAGCTGCTGTTGCTGGGAGCAGTTTCACTAGGACCCATAGGAAATTGTATCACTGTGAGCTGCTTCTAGGTACTTTTGAGCTCAGAAAAATGCCAGCACATTGTCAGGGAACCTTGGGAAGAGTCTTTAAACTCTTTACCAACCAGTTCCTGATGACACCTCTATTTTCTTATTTATGGCAGAACGATCACTGCAAAAAGCTTGAAGATGAGCTTGGGAACAAAGCTTTACAAAGGATAAAAAGAGCATGACAGAAAGAAAATGGGAACCATATACAGTAAAGTCTAGCAAGGAAGGATTTTAACACCCATAAGCATATCCCTGCCACTGGTTTTAGCAGGGTTTACAAAGAAAGAAGTGGAGTAAAACGTTGCAAACCATTTTCATAGCAGAAAGCACTTACAACTTAATGGTAATGGACAGAAGCAGACATGTTACTAACCATCCAGAAGCAGGGCTTGTCCCTGAGTGACACTGAACACTCAGCTCCTTGGAGCAGGAAAGCATGGCACACACTGGTGATGAACATTGCACCAGCATCAGAGGAACAACTGAATCACACACACACTGCCCAAAACTAGGAAGCACCAACACTTCAGCTGCAGGCCTGTGCTCCCCTTGCCAATGTTCCATCCCCTGCCTGATCTCCTTGAAGACCAAGGCCTCCTTGATCTTGCCTCTCTCTGCAGTAGCAAGAGCCAGGGGCTGGGGGCAGATGCCCTCTCAACCTCCCACTCCCTCTGTCCCAGCAGCACTTCTCCCCCTCCCTTGTGTGAGGTTAGCAGGGGTCCTGGGAAAGGGGAGAGAGGAATGGAGGGAGGGAAGAGAAGGCTGCAGTGAGGCAAGGGGTCCAGGAGATCAAGAAGAAGAGGGTATCAGTGCTCTCAGCAACACCTTGTCATAAAAGCCTTTAAAAAAAGATGTCTCCCTCTCTCTCCTTCCTGCCAAATCCTAGTCACAAGGAGCACAGAGCTAATGGGGGAGAAGGAGACAGGGTGAGAGGGTGACGAGGAGACAGGGAGAGGGTTCCAGGCCCTACGTCCTGCCCCAATAAAGCTACCACCCCTTACCCAAAAGGCTAAGCAGCACTGAGCAGATGTGTGGCACCATCATCACTGAACACATGCAGTACCACACTCACCCTAGCCATCCAAATTCACCCTAGCAGCTGGCCAAGGATTCTCCATTTCAGAAAATATGCCAACATTCTAATACATAAACTGTATCAAAGACAGCAACATTTTCTATGGGAAAACATCAGTTCATTGAAGATTTTCCATTTATTGCTAGGGCAATGGGAAGATGTTATTTCAGGTGGATTAGATACACCACAATCTATTTTCTGAAGCCAATCCAACATCACTCTGCAGTTCTTCACCTTGGGAACTCCCTATTCCAGGGTCAGATGCTCATTCCCTTCCAGGAACAAGGTTTTTCAGGCAGCTTCTCTTCCCTGAATATGAAGCAGGTTTCCCTGTGACAAAGCTCTCCAGTGCCTCTTGGACATTTAATTATGGGAGAAGGGTCTCAGATAATGAAATGGGAACATCATGCTCCTGAACTATAACTTCTGAAAAGCAATACACTGTGGTAGGGAAATGCAATTTAATTTTGAACTGACTCAGGAATTTCCCATGGAACATTAATTCTATTTTCTGCTCACCTCTGAATGTCAGTCTATTTCTCTCCTTCAGCTTTGGAAGTTTATAAAAGGTGTGGCAAATCTGTATTTCCAAATCTGTGAATCCTTCCTCCCTCCCACCTTCTGCCATAGCCCCGGGGAAGGTGCATCTGAAAACAGAAGCCTATTGTGCCAACCCTTATCAGAGGCAATGCTTAGCCTGAGGAACTGCTATCTAAATACCTAACACAGAAACTAATAAAGGTATTTCCAGCTCCTTGAGGTCTGCAGGGCTGTGAGAGCTCACAAAACTTGCTGGGAGCTGCACAAGATCCTGGGCAAGACCCAGAAACTAACCACAGCTTTACCAAGCCCCACTGCAAGTTTTTACTTATCTTGTTACATTTTGCCTCAAAGTTCTTTCACTTCAATACCAAGACAAATATTACAGGGATACCTTAATGTAAGTAACTGTTGGCCTGGATATCTAGCATAGGACTGAAGTGTTTAGCTAGTCTGAGCTAGTTAAAAGAACACCTAACTAGTATGAACTAGAATAGAACTGGCTGGAATGCAATCTCTCGCTCCTGTAGTTGTTGGGGGTTTGGGGTTTTTTTCAGATTTCCCTTCAAGGTTATATATTTCCTTCTTCTCCATCCCCTACATTTAACCATGCAGAAAACACCTCACAGCAGATTTGCTCCCCCAAATACACCCAGATGTCTCACAAAATTTGGGTAAGCTGATCAATAGGGATGAACTTGATCAAAAGGAAGAAAGACAACAAAACATATCGGATATCTTTCCTTCAAACAGAAGAAACATTGCTATTCTAGTTCACCCAATTCCACATCTTTTACAAGGCACAGACTGACATTATGGGAGCCTCTTTGGCACTGATATCTATAACCAAAAATGTCAGGCATTTCAGTTAGCCACAGACAGCACCTACTTCCTATGGTTATTATGGGCAGTACTAACACATCAGGAATTCTGAGTATGTTTGGGTGACCTGTCACCAAATCCAAACTTAGGAGCTCCTCTACTATGAGAGTAAAACACACATGCCTAAAGAAATGGTAAACCTGATACAGGCATTTAGGTGAACCTCTTTCAAAGCATAGATTCAGATGAAACTCTCAGAACATAGGTTATTGCTATATAACAAATATTACATCTAACTTCCTAATGACTTGATGATATTTCAAAATCCTTTTGGCCATAGGAACATCACAACTTCACCAAGAATATCTGAGAAATAGCCTCAAAAAAACATTACACAATGAAGTGATGCATCTGCTAGATGCTGAAGTTACTTATGATAAAAGAAAGAATACGACAGCCTGAATCTTCTTTTTACTCTAAAATTCCCTATTCAAGTGAGGACTAGCAGGGGAATGTGCACATTTTTAAATTACTGCTAGAAAGACTTTGTTCAGAGAAAACAAGAGGGTCAAAATAAAGACAACAAAAACAACCCTGCCAAGTACAAGCATTTTTTGGGGAACAAATAGACCCCAAAAGATTACATCTAATTAACCCTGTGTCATGATCAAACTTACAGGTGAGGAAATAGTAGGTAAGTGAAACCATGGCTAACCAAGCATGCAACATTGACTAAATCCTTTCCAAGGTGGAAAAATAACTTGCTTTTTCAATGTTGTGATAATAAGCAGAATTTCAAACAGCATATCTCACTAATGAAGAGCAAAGGTATGGAACAAAAGTCAGCTAATAGGGAAACAGCACTCAAAACTGTAACGGCAAGGTTATTAAAGCCCAAGACTCCCTAGGTATGCCAAAACAAGTAACCTCGTGAGTAAACACTTCACTGAGGAATAAAGTTCAAATTATCTGTATGGGGGAAACAGGGAGGGGAATAAATCACACGGGGAAAGCCTTACTTAGATATCTACCTCACCCTAGGAAATGCCGAGTGCTCTGAAAGCAGAGCAAAGCCCAGAGGAACCACTCTAGCAAATGTATGCAAAGGCAAGCTTCCTACTTACCCTACAGTATGCACCATGATCTCCTTTGCCACCTTAGTAATTCCAAAGAATCCAGAATGCTGTTATTTTTAAGGGAATATTAGAGTCACTAGAGGAGACAGAGGCAAGCTGATGAGCAGAGCTTTGCGAGCAGTCAGGCGGAGAGGGAATGAATTTAAACCCTGGCTCAAGATGCTGTGTGTTCTGTGTCTATCTTTAACTTGTAAATGATTTGGTTTCACATTCCTCTGAAGTCCTGCTGGCAGATGCCTTCGTGGAGCTTTACCAATCGCAGCCACCCAGGCTCCCTCCCTCCCTCCCTCTCCCCCACGCCTGCCGCTCCACCCTCATCTCCCCATCCCCACCTCTCCTCTCTCTCCCCCACAGAAGCTTTTGGCAGGCAGGATTCCCCTGACTCTGGCAAATGCCTGCTTGTGTTTGGTGCCTGAAATTCTCGCTTGTGCCCAGTCGGGCAAAACCTCTGGGTCTGAATTCCGACTGGATTGCAGCCAGAGTGAGGGGGTGCGGGACAGCCCTGTCCGTACGGGACTCCGACCAGCCTGAGAAGTGAGGAACCATTTCACTTTCTGTTGGACGAAGCTTCTGCAGAGATTCCTGTCCGGATGCCTACAGCACTTCTGCCTGTGCAGAGCTTTACTGAGGTACGGCAGATAAAAGAAACCAACAACACCACCAAATAGGTGTTACCACAGCTTAAATACAAAGCTTCTAAACTTCCACTCTTGGTACATTTGTGGCTCCTTACAATAACAGTGCATTGCAATGCTGTTCAGAAATCTGACCCTGAAATAATTAGACTACTGATGATTAATGTCAGCATTTGAGGGGATTCAAGTGGGGAAAAAAACAAACTCTTCCATGTAACCCAGAGTCAGCATCCACCTATCAAAGACTTCAGGAGTCATTAGTGTTGCCACAGACCCCTGGCTCTTAGTATCAGCCTTCTGCAGCAGCAGTTTTTAATCTGTAAACATGGACTCAGATGCATGCTGCATGCCATGCAGACTGCCTGATCTCAGACATGGGTGGGCATGGAACGAGCCACAAGACTCCATGTAAAACATAAGAACTATTGAACACTCAGTTGCAAGTGGAAAACATTAATTCCCAGTCACACCAATTCAAACTGAGTAACATGATAAATGGCTCTGGGTTACAGTCTTCAGCCTTTGTCTGAGCTGCTGCCGAGAGCGGTTTGTACTCAGGTTGTGCCCAGAAGTACTTGGCTAAAAATATAGTTTATAAATGCCTTGCCAATGCCCTATTTGATCACAGAATCATTAAGGCTGGAAGAGACCTCTAAGATCATCAAGTCCAAATGTCAATCTATACATTCCCATGCCACTAAACCATGTTCCTAACTACCACATCTCTACCTTTTTGAAACCCCTCTAGGGATGTTGACTGCACCGCTGCCCTGGGCAGCCTCTGCCAGTGTCTAACAACCCCCTCAGTGAAGAAACTGACACTTTTCAGAGCACCAGTGCTTGAGAGGCTGGACCGATGCAGTAGTAAAAGTAAAAATGTGGTTGCTTCAGGGTAAAGAAGGAATCGCCTCAAAATTGGAAAGGCCAAAGTGAGGCAAAAAAATCATCCACAGAGCTGGATCTTCTGTGCATGAAGTAAGCCTGCACTTCATCTTCTGCCACCTACTTTTCATGATGCTGTTTGATAACATATACATAAATACATATGTTTGATAACATAAATATAACATTATACAAAGTTTGATACAACAGTAGCCCCACAGCCATTTTCATGGTCAGTCCCACAAGCAGGAAGGCAAGAACTCCTCTTAACCTGGAGTCAACTTGGGTTCTCAGGCCTGGAGAAGTTGCCAGCAACATACAAATAACAAACTAGCTGACAGCTTGACTCCTGAAAAGTTGAAAGATTTATTTTGAATCACCAACCTTTGTTACTATTAGCAAAACCAGACCTCAGTATGTTCAATGCCTACCTTGCAGAGTGTTTTAAAAACTCCAGCAAGAGAAAACATGCCATGGACTTCCTGACAGACATTGAAGAAGTCACTGCACCTCTCCTTTGCCTTAGCAACTTAAAACTCTGTCCTGCTGATACAAAGGTTCAGGGAAGGTGTCTGCTACTCAGGGTTAGGTGACGCTGTGGACTGCAGGAAGGCTGCCAGGCACTGCTTGCCAGTGGAGCCACCTCTAACACCACTGGCTTAGCAGTCTCTCAGAGCAGAGAAAGCCACTGAGCCACAGCGTCTCCCACTCACATGCAGCAACTTCGTATAATGTAAAGAGGAAATCACACCTCAGATCAGATTTTTTTCAGTCCTAAGGATGTCAGACTGGAAGGGCAGACAATCCTCAGAAGCAGAGACCAAATGTTAACATTAGGCCTTAGAAAGCACAGTACTTCAGATGTTCAGAGGAACAAAAGACAAAGAACAAAGAAAAGTCATCCCTGTGGCTGAGGGCTCCTTTTTAATTAGAGCAACAAGGAAGGAAGAAAAGTTCCCCATGGAAGAAGGTGTGATGGACAAATTTGGTGATTCAGAAGTGAAGTCATGAACAGGAAGGATTAAGACTGAGCTGTTTCTAGGTCTCCAATGTTCCTCTGGAGAGTGCTTAAGTGTGGGGAAAAACAAAGGCAGGGAAATCCACACAAGTGCATCCACTCTTTTATCTAAACTTGTGTATTTCCCTTACAAGATATGGGGGAAAAAATTAGGTTTTGGATCCTCTAAAAGAACACTTAAAAGTGTTTGCTTCCCATGTTTCTCTAGAGGTTATTTATAAACCCAGGAGTTGTGGGGGTGGAGCTTTGGGAAATGGGATGCTGGAAATTACTGGGAAACTTTGGATGTCAACATGGGCAGTGTGATCCCATTCCCATGAATGGGACAGTCAAATGTCAGATGTCCAAAAACTGTATCACATAAGCCAAGGGAGAAGACAGGTGTCCAGTTTCCTCAGAAGGAGATGTGCTGTACTACCAGGGTGTAACATGCAATGCAAAGCATACAGCTAGGAGAGATTTCCCCAAGCTGTGAGAGGGAATACTACTCTTCCTCCCTCAGCGGGGTCTGTTACTTAAAACCACCACCACATGCCAAGGATCAGGGACCTCTGTGGCATTAGATTTGAGATACATGAATACATATCAGTAGCAAGTTCTAGTGGAGGAGCAGGAGCTGGAGTAAGAGCTGGCACAGGAGCTGAGAGGAGAAAGGAGCTGCAGGGGAGGGAGGGTAATTTGTTACCCATGACAAGCGTAAATAGGTAACATCTTTGGAGCCATGTGACTTCCTACCCATTCCCAATTTAGCCCAGTGCCTCAGAGGCATGGTCTGTCTCTTTACATTTAGCTATTTTTAATGTGCACAGAATTTGCTCTTTGTCTTCCCTTGTCTGTCAGTGTCTCAAATTAATTTGTCTTGGCAGTCTTGGGCTCACTGGGTACAAGCAACACCTCCTACCCTACGGGCTCAGTCCTTCGAAATCTTACTCAGAGTACTTCCTGATCTTAGGAATGATCTCATTAACCTCTCCAATTGATTTCAGCACAGGTTTGTTTGACAGCAATAGCCCTGAGGAGGGGACCACCATTGCAGCAACAGGAATGCAGTTCCCACCAGTCACCGTGGATCCAGCACATTGACTTTATTCTGTATTACTCAATCTACACACCCGTCAATCCCTTAGCCTACCTCAGCTTTGGCTACTCAGCTATGTGTTTACACCATGAGCCCTCTCCAACATGGTCCAAGAGACAGGGTTTGACCAAGTGCTGACCCATGAGCTGCTTCTCTCCTACTTACCCCTTTTTTGTTGAAGCTGATGGGGACAGGGAGCTCTCAGTAGCACTTCCCAGCACCCCCTGCCCTGCTGTCTCCACGACACAGCCTCTGGCACAGCAGTATACCTTTGCTCTGGAAGGCAACCCAGGGGACTGAGATGTGCTCACGTGGGTCAAAACACTGCCCTGGCCACCCAACACCAACTCTTAACTGCTCCAAATAAATTTATTCCAGCAGCCTCCTCACTGATTCTAATCCTGCTGCCATTTTAGGAAGGCTCACTGGATAGTGGGAGGAAGCTCAGTCACTAAAAATATTCAGATGGGTTAGCTCCACTATTTGCAAAACATGCTCAAATTGCTTGAATTCTCAGTAGGCATTAATAGGGTAAATAGGGAATGCACTTGGTACATAGTCAGTGAGCAGTTTTGCAGCAACAGATTTTCTGTGAATGCTTTTCTGGTTTTATTTTCTATGTTTCTGTGATTTAAGCTATGTAGGAAGAAGGCAGAATATTCATGGTCATACATCAAAGCTTCAGAAACAAATCATATTTTCAGTTAATTCATTTGAATAATACTAATAAAAAAGCCATTATTTACTTTTAAACATTGTCTTCCTTTTTCCTATGTCTTGTATTTACAGTTTGCCAGAGTGTTCTGGCCAAACACATAAATTAAACCAGTGTTTATCATCATATTTAAACATGTCACATCTACAAGAGCAGGGATATAAGGGCTTTGGCATCATTTTTCTACATGCAAACAAAGTAGGAACATTACTTATGAGCAATTAAACAACTTAGGCAAAACTCTCTGCACTTGCCTTGTTCTCTGCAAAATCAAACTTTTATTTACCAGAAGAATTTTCAATTTTACTTGAAAGAAACCTCAGATGAGAACTAGAACAGTTCTGCTTCCATTTAGCCTCGATCCAAACACTAAATACAGGAAAAAGACTATTCCTTTTGTTAGATGTCCAAATTAATCAGCAAAATGAAGATCTCTGAGATACAGTAAACTAAAAGAGAACTTTAAAAGAACATTTTGTAGGTAATTGGTTTCATTTTACCACACTGAAAGGAAAATCATTTTTCTAAAAATAATTTTAAGAAAAGAAAGGTAAACCTAACACCACAGAGTGCTGAGCCCTGGAAAGGCTTTTCCTGGCCTGATGGCACTCATGGATAAATAAAAAGGCTATTTTCATCCACTAGTGGCTCCCTACCTGAACATGGGCTGAGCTTGCAACGTTTGAAATGACAGCTCTAGTTCATTAAGGTTGCCTGGTGAGCAGTGCATCTAATGAAGATTGTTTTCCTAAGCACTTATGAGCCTTTGTTATTTACTGCTCCCAACAACAGCAATCCCCATTTCCTTTAAACTCTCACCACCGCTCCTACCCCTCAGGACATGAGTGTTGCCCACCTGCACTTTCAGCTTCCTTTAAAGTACCACACAACCAACTTGCCCTCTCCACAATTACCCTTTTCATTTCCCCAGGCCTCCACGGTTGTCCTTTTTCCAGGTGCTGCCCTAATCAGTATTCCTGCTGCCTTCCATATGTCCTTGTGTAGGCTCTCCCCACGTGGGGAAAGCAGCAAGCACTTAGTCTAGCAGGTTCAGAGCTGTGTGTGCTCAGACGGACCTGCAGAACATGTGGGAGCTGCTTCAAGAGTGAAATGTTGCCTGTCCTGTCCTTACTGGGGTGCCAGCTTGAATCCTACTTCATGTAAGTCAAGGAGAAGCAGTGTAGCTGAGATTTCTTCCCCTCTGTTTAGTCTAGCAGGTGTCTAATTTCAAAAGCAGTGGCTGTGGCCAGAAGTCTGAGACAAACAAATATAGCATGATTGTTCCTTACACAGCCAAACTCAGAAAGAAAGGAAAATAAACAAACACCCCACATGTCAGCTACAAAGATTTATGACATGGCCTTTTGCTCCAGCTCTTTGTCTCCTAGTTGGTAAGAACCTTCTACTGCTTTGAAGGTTTCCAGTCTGCTCCAATCAAGCACACAACGGGTAAACTGCTAATTAAGAGAGCCTGCTCCTGACAAGAATAACTGAAACGTTTGTGACAGTAAAGATCACAACACCAAAGTCTGTCATCACAACCTTCTCCTGAAACTAATGTCCTTATTCCTGAAATTAGGAAATGAGTATTTTTGGTATAGAAATGGCTGTTATCCCATCTCACTCCAGCAGCTTGATTTCATTGCACTGAAAAAGGTTTCCAGTAAGTTATTTAATACAAATGTCACAAAGTTAGGTATTTATATTTGCCTGGACAGACAACCATAGGCCAGTGACTACAGAGTGTGCAGGCAGACATGCATGTGGATGGAGTCACGCACACACTTTTTCAGAACTAGAAGAGGATCGTCTAGGAAACGGATTCAGTTGAGGCAAAGGTAGGAACAATTCCCTCTCTTTCATCCCACACCCCACTGAAAAACCCTCCTGCTCCAAAGTAAAATTCACTTTATTCAACCCTCCAGACAGAAACCTTGCAAAAAAGGGAAATGCCTTTCTTTTGTTCTTTAACAAAAAAATACAGAGCAAGAAGACAGGAGGAGGTCTGGAAGTCTCAGAAACTGCTAATGAGAGCTGGAGCATTAATATATAGGCCAACAACAGGAATCCCATCAGATCAGTTATGTAAAAGCAAACAGCGTCTGACTCGCTCTCTGAAAGGCATCAGTGCTCTGCAGGGGCTGGGGAGGTCTCTCTGCCACACAGCCCTCTCCTGCCCTCTCCATCCTAGACCCAAGGTGTGCACAAACCCCTCAGGCTTGGGGGCGGGGGTGTCTCAGTGGTGCTGGGGATGTAGGGGCAGAAAAAGAGGTTAGATCAGCCGGAGGGGAGGGGGCAGGAGCACGGCAAGGTGAGACAGGCAGGGAGAAGCTTGTCCTACTGCTCCCTCTGCTGTACCCATCCTGTGGAGAAATCCCAAACCACAGCGTGAGAAGCAGGGATAAGGGATGGCAGTTTTCAGCGAGCGATCTGCAGGTACAGCAGACCCAGAGAGATTTGGGAAAGGGATAAAGGCGCAGCTGATGAGGAAGAAAACACTACCGCACTGAGGAGATGGCACCACACGGACCTTTGTGCATTTAACATAGTAAATCTCTTCTGCTCTGGATCTGATGGAGTTATCCTTGTGCTTCCAGAATAGCACAGGAAAATAACGCCTCTCCTTGGGCATGCTCATCTCTCTTTAGAACACATATTTAGAGAATGATCTCATCTTAGGAGATGATGGGTGTCAGGAACAGCCGCAGAGGAAAGCCCTCACAGCTTCCCCTTGCAGGGCTGCCAGCAGCAGCCCAGCACCCGCAGCAGGCAGGGAACACCCCACCTGTCAGTCACACCAGTGCCACACCACATTAAAACAACATGAAGCACAGGCAAAAAGAAGGGAAAAGGGGGAAATGGCTTATAGAGTCAGTTAATCATGTGGGAATCATCAATCTGACTGTTGGAGAGAATGTTCTTTTTCAACCTGTGGCCACCTGTACACAACTCCAGTCAATAATCTTAATCTCTACACTGATTTCTGAGGGCTGAGAAACTGGCAGCACTGGGTACTACCTATAAAAGACATTTGCAGCTGCCATGAAAGCATTTATCTGAACACAGGAAATACAGGTTTTCCCTCCAAAATACATATTTTCAAACGTTATCATGTGCTTTTTGTGATTTTCAGAGCAGTATTTCAGTTCCTCCATGCTTTCCTTTTAGCAATGATTTATGGAAATCGGAGCTAGAGTACGAACCATCTTAAAGCAAGAAATCCCTCTCAAGCACTCTTCCCTGAGAAGGTGCACACTCATCAGAATAGGGAAGAATGATGAGAAGAATTGGCACCTTCAGGAAAAGTGGACACTTTCCATAATGAAAGGGGTGATGAAAGTCCAAAAGGCTGAAGTGCAACATTAGGTCTTTGGAAGACCAGTCCTACACTTAAACCTTCTGCAGAGTTTCAGGAACTTTACACAACTTTTACTAGAAACAAAACAAAAAAACCCCTAATACCAATACAAGATTAAAAAACAAATAGTGAATTCCAGAAAGGCAATGTTAACAGATTAACTGCATTCCTTTTTGTCTCCATGCCCCAAGTATTATTTCCTTTTATATTAAAGAACATTATCAGCTAATGAACACACTGGAAACTGGACTTTATGATACAACATGGTGATAAAGTGAATTACATTTAAATGTCAATGGGATCTATGGAACAGAGAAAATTTAGAAGAAATTCATTCAGTAATTTTAAAGTTTTCAAATTGGCATTTTCAAATGCACTTGGTCATGACCTAATTCTCCTCTAAACTGTGCAATTTAGGTTTTGCAGAGCTTTACAAGCCATGCAACACTACAGTAGTATGACTGTCACAGCAGTATTGAGCCCTACTGAAAAATCCCACCCCTAAATGAGTGGCTCCAGCAAAGGAATGGGACATGACAATTTGGGGCAGAATCCAGGCCATTCTCTTCCAAGGTAGTACTCCAATTTTACACAAATGCCAAAAGTGCAGTTTGGCCTCAGGACTGACAAAATACACCTAACTCACACTTCCCCTGTTTACATGGAAGTAGCTGGAATGGAGCTGAAAATATAAACTAAACTAACAACTTACATAGGAAAGCTGAGATATTGAAAAATATTTTATCTCTAGCAATCCAGTAATAATTACAAATCATGTGGACATTGTCCTGTGAAGTATCATGACAAACAGCCCACAAATATACAATGTCTATGGCACAGAGACCAAGCACAGATATGGACATAATCTATGCACTGTCAGATGCCACAAAGCTGCTTTAAATAAACATGCTCCTTATTTATAGCACCTTCTTCCATCTCTCCAAATTCACCATGTTTATCCCCAAATAAAATAACTTCTTTATGCTTTGTTCAGAGCAGTCTATGCTTTATCTAAGAGTTTCAGACATCACAGTGTAAATTATTTGTACTTCTCACTAGAGAAAGTCTTGCTCCAGGACTTTGTGGCTGAATACTGACTACCTGAGGGAAATCAAATTAACAGCAGCTGAGACAGAACTATTAAAGGCATGGCTTCCCCTAAGAAAAGTAGTTTGTTAACGGATCCACTGGCACCAAGAGGGTGAGGATAAAGCAAGGACATTTCTCTGAACCATCACTAGCTTTCATTATAGTCTTCTTTTTTTTTTGAAGGAGCTGTGGCTGCAGTGACTTTGATAGGCACTGGAGTTCCTCAAGCCCTGGCTCAAGCATGCAGATTTCACAGCCACAAACAGTATGAAGATACAAGCTTCCAAAATAAATCGAGCAAGCTTTTTGCTTAAGACTACAGAGGTAACTCCAAGGTTGTTTCTGGTTGCAAATGTAATGATGCAAGGAAGTGGTGCACCAAAAGCCTGTTTCCTCTGCCCTCTCTCCCCCTGCCTGGAGCTCATGCCCTGAGGAAGCACCATCCAGCCTCCAGAGAAGGGGAATGGGTTGGGATGGCACCTGGCCTCCTTCTGCACAACCTGCCAGGGCAAGATGCTCACAAAGGAGCTGCATGCACCCCCTGCATTAACTCCTTCTGCCCAATGAGGGAGATGACACCCCTGCTGTTTCCAGAGGAAGGCAAAGACACATTATCAAAATGTTCAGAATGACAGGAACCACCTCTGTAACTGGGAATACCAGTCTGAAATGTAGGCAGTCACAGGGTACTTGTATCATGGAGACCACCACACCATGCCCATGAAGATCAGGTGTTACAAAGGTGAACACAGAAGAGGCAGCATGGGCTGGTGGTTAAACACCATGTCAGCAGTGGGAGGGGATCTGATTCAGAGTCAGCTCTATCCTGGATTTGTTCTGTGAATTTGGGAATTCACAAATTTACTTCCTCCCTCCCACTTTTCATCTGTTTTGTCTACCTAGGTTCAGTGGGTTTATGATAGGTCTCATGTTTCTAAGTTTATAGAGCAACGAAAACTTTGAGCTGGGACCTCCTAGCACTACTGCAACTAAAATATTGAAAACTGTTTAGGGAACATTTTTCTTCCATTTAGTAAATGGAAAAAAGTAACTCAAAGAAGAAAAAATGCACCTTCCTTCAAAAGCCTCTTTAATCAGCCTCAGAATCTGAATCGTTGCTGAGCACAAAGATTTAACTTTGGCTTAATGATAACTGAACAGACCAAAAAACAACATAAGAAGTCTCTTTACAAAAGGTATGGATCTGACCCAACCAGTAAATAATTAAAGCTCTTCTCTGTTCCCTTCCACTTTCTATTTTAAGGCTTTTCATTATATGGGATCAAAGTCAGCTCGAGTTGGAGAGAGTTAGACAAATCCATCAGGAAGGCAGCATGAATGTATGATCTCATCCCCTGTGACAGCAGCCTGACGGTACCACCTGCTTGAACTCCAGCTCCCACCACTTCTGATGACACTGGCAATGTCAAGCACACCACTCTAAATTCAAGGGGGGGATGTGGAAACTCTCTCCCACCTGAGCAAACAAAGTGAAAGAACTGTAAATCTGGCATCAGGAATGCTCCAGACAAAAAGAGCAACCACTGCAAGGGCTCAGACCCCAGGAACAGAAACCACCAGGAGTCTCAGGAAATCAGCTGTAGGAAGAAAGACTGATTTCTGTTTGGAGAGGAAGCAAATGAGGAGACAGATGATGAATATGATACCTCTATAAAAATTGTAAATAGTAAAAAGAAGGGAAGCAAAACACTCATTTATTTTCTCATAATAGAAGAAAATAATACATTGCAGATAAAAGACAATAATTAATAAGGAAGAAAGGTTAAACAGGGAGTTTAAAACTAACAGGCAAATTTAGAATAGATCAAGGAAAATTCTGTTCTTTTTTAAACTCAATGCACAGTTGACTCTGTGCTGCTGTCTGCAGCATGAGACCAAATAAAAATGACTATAGAAAAAAAATATTCATTGGATTGTCAATGTATCTCTGTGTGTTCCCATTAGAAACTCATTTGTTTCAAAAAGAAAGAATATAATCCTTAACGAACCTGGCCTTTTTTAAGCAATGGAAGACAAACATTTATACTTCCTGACACAAGCAATGATTAAATGTCAGAGATTAAGACATTCCCCTTAAGGGGAATCCCCAGGGATTAAGAAAATCCCCCTTTTGTCACATTATTCCATAACTGTTGATGGGCCAGTTCCTGAGCACTGTCAGGAACAATGCACTGGATCAGATCCAACACACCAATGTTTGGTTAACACTGAAGTTCAATCAAGAGATTTCTGTCTGAAACTTTTGTTTAAGAAAAAAAAAAGATTACAGCCTTGGAAGTGTACAATAAAACTTTGCTTTCTGAACCATTTTTTGCTCTGACTGCCAGCACTTGAAGATCAGGGCAGGAGACATACACAAATTCTGCTTGCTTTGGTGTGTAAAAACACTTTGGCCTAGATTGGGTCAAGATACATTATTTCACTTCTTTGAGCTGCTTGACATGTTCAACACAAACTTGTTTTCTGGTCTGCCACTGCATTAAGAGTATTTGCAGTTCTAGGAGTTGCAGGGTCTTCTGGCTGATGAAGCTTGCCATTACACTGTGATGTGAGTCAAATTGATGCAAAAAAAAATCTCACTGCTGTAAAACTTATGCAATTAATTTCTCAGAGTCCACTAAGATGAAAACAAAGAAGCACTTGAGCACCTCACTAGCTGAAAGAGCCATTTCCAAACATGCTCTAGATTAGGACTGCACAGCAAGACCTTTTCTCAGTGAGAAAATGCACCCCAGGGACAAGTAGAGGCCCCAAACAGCAATGTTCTCCTGGGTGACCTCATTAGCATCTGATGTGTGGGAACATATCTTTAACTCTGGGATTCTCCTGTTTACTTTAAGATGGTTCTTCAATCAAATTCATAAAACTACTTTCATTTGGTGCCAGAGAGATAAATAAAGCCACATTATTCAGGCCCAACAACTTCTCAAAGGGGAGAGGGAAAGAAAAAAAAACCTGCAATAAAAAAATGAGATTGGAAAGGTTTTGATGCTTTCTGTGGGAGTTAGCTATATGCAGAATTGAACTGTATTTTCTTGGTTTAGCTGAACTAAGCTGTACTGACAAGAGCATGCTGAATTAGATCCAGTTGTAACCTGAGGTGAACCTGCAGGATAAACCTTACGTCATTGTATTGCTGCAGTTTTCTCTTTTTCCCATGAGCAAATGTGGCTCACTTCCCTCAGTCTCTGAAATGCCATATTGGGTGTGCAGGCCATGGGGTACAAGCCTAAATAGAGCATGCTTGGATTTATTCCTTTCAGGCTTCTGGGAATGGAACTGAAATACTAGGAAAGACTGAAGGAAGACTACGAAGGCATGAGGGAGGAAAAAGTAAAGACCACTTCAAAATAATGGGGGGGTGGGGGTAAAAATGTACTGTGTTGAAAGACAGTCATCCACATTTCTGATTTGGACTTCTGGATTTTTGCCCATCCAGGGCAAAACCAGCCCCATGTTGCCCCCTCCAGCCCCAAGGTGTGTAGGGACATCTTGCCTTGCATCACAAGTTAACTGAAGATGATGCCAAGCTCTTTGTGGCTACAGCATGTTAAAATTAAATCATTTCTACAGTACCATTCACACAATTTTGTAGGATAAGATATAACTCTCTTCCTAGAGACTGAATTCCTCAGCATGAAGAACAACGAGGACACAGGGAACTTGGCATGGCAATCTCCTCTGTCAAAGTTCTATGACTGTATCACTGCTTCAGAGACATAACTGAGAAGGTAAAACTGCTTCTTACATTCTATCTTATGGCCAGAGCTCCAAAACCTGCCCTGTGTTCCTCCTTCAGACATGTTTCCGAGCATAAATCTACTTTCTTTCTGTCAGAGCCAGCTGGAAGGCTCATTGGCACATGGTCAATGGGCACATAACCCTGCATCACCTCTGCACCTGATGGCTCCTTTCTCCTTTCACCTTCTGTGGCACAGCTGACCACACAGGAGCCCTCCCTGGAATAACCTGCATCCTTATGGGAAAAGTTAACTCTGTTTGTAGTTGCACTAACTAGGTAATAGATACAGGCAATAGTGCTCCATCACACAAGCTCTTTGCCCACAGAGCCCTGGAAGCAGTCCTCTCTCTGCTCAGTGGCAATGGCAGGACCCTATAAGATTGATTCAGCACATAGGTTGGGCAAGGAGAGGATGCCAATCATTCAATGTACACAGCTGCTGACTGCAAAACCATGGGCTGACACACTTGTTGCCTTCGTCCTCCAGTGAGTCAGCTGGTGCCCAGGGGTGGTACAGCAAGGACAGGGGGTGCAGCCAGGCTGGGCCAGGCCCACAGCCACTAACCACATTTGAAAATAACAGCCATTCCTCAGAACTAGGTATTGATAAGGATGATATTCCAGGTGTTTTCTTTACTTGAAAATGTTTTGCCTTTCTCTTTACACTGGCAGTGGTCAACATAGTGTCTGCTTTGAGGACCTTCTGCACTGTCAGGAATTACCTTGCTACTATAGGTTTCTCCTTCCTGTGGTGCTAAATGTTATTTTCCAACCCTGTATAATCATTTATTACAATAAATTCAGGTACACAACCTTGACAATGACTTTTCTTATGCATATTCAAGCTCATACACAATGGAGATGTTCTGCAGAAACCATGATTTTGCCTAATAAAACCATAAACCTCTATATAATGTCATCACTTCAGGCCTTGAATAACTAGAAATCCTTCTCCTACATAATTTTTCATGATTTCTTCTGTGTGAGCTCAATGGAAGAAGTTCACAGCTAAATTATGTAGGACTATAAACTTACATAACTGTTTGGAAGGTAGAAGAACATAAAAAATAAAGTGGTTTTGATAGTTAGGAATATAGAGAAGTCCAACACAGAGCTGAGGAGATGACTTGTAATTTGTCCTTTAGGTGGACAGGTTTATTGATAACTATAATCAACATTATAAATATAAATACAGGTATTTAATTAGAATAAAGAGAAGTATATCTGAGAATATCCTGTCATTCCTTAACACATATGGAAACCAAGAGCTGGCAGAACTAATTACAAAGCCTCTCTATAAACAAATATAAATATAACATGTAGAAAGGTCAATTTACATCAAGAGATCACCTAACTCTTGCCCTAGTTTCCCCTCTTGGAACAGCAGTGGATGCACCCCCATGGCTCAGTGGTATCACTTGCACACAATCTGGAGTATTAGGCATCTACAACAAGCATACATAATTTCTTTCATTACCTACCAGAAGGCTCATCAACAGCCTTTTGGTAGCTTGCATTCTCCTTCTTCTCCTGGTCTAGAGTCTCACATTACCCATGCTGCCTTCTGCTACTCTCAGTGTAAAAAGCAGAAGGGAAATAAAATCCATCAATCCTCCACTTGGCTTATTAAATCTCTCTCACACTGTTCATCATTCCCCATGGCCCTCCAACTCGAGCTCCTAGCTCACCACTTGCAGGGCTCCTTAATCCTTTAGATTTCTGTCTGGATGTCTACAAGCAGATAACCACCACAATCTGCCCAACCCCTAGTCTCATTTTCTAGCCCATGATAAGAATCTTTGCTCTCACTTGTGAACAATCCTACCTCTGCTGAAACAGCAAAAAGCTTTTTACAAGGTCACGTATACAGCCTCAGTCAGGTGCTCTTTGACTGACACTAGAAACCATGGGACAGCACAAATGAACCTAGAGTTCATGATGTAAGGCACTGTTGTTATAAATGATAATCAGATACAACCAAAAATGGTGGTGAAAGTGGATTCATGAGCAAATGTCAGCTTCTCAGCATACTGCAAGCATGTGCATCTGGAAATTCTTGCTGCTGCACCTCATGTGAATTACAGTTTGCAGCTCCCTTGCACTGTTCTCCCATCAGGGCACTGTTCTCCCATTAGGTGTGTGAATGAAGCATAGAAACAATTTGTTTTATCACCTCCACTCTCACAAAAGAATTAAATTAAAAATAGCAATAAGGCATCACATTTAACAGGGCAGTAAAACAGAACTGTTAATGACCATAAGCTCACTCCTTCCCTCCTATAGCAAATCCTGCAATGGGAGGGAAGCTGCAGCTCTGCTTGTGATCCTTCTACCACATTTTGCCCTCAGAAAAGGGTTTACTGAGAGGGAAGTCACTGTGAGGTAAGTGCTAAAACCCATGCCCATCCTCTCAGCCCTCAGGCCATTTGGAGGAGCTGATAATCTGCTATGCTCTTCCATTTTGCTGGCAACCTTTCTGCATGGCAATGCTCTTCTAGACATCTGCCAGACAAGCATCATGGGGGTCCATTTTCTTGAGAAGGCTCTTCAATCTATAGGAGCTTTACTGGAAACCTAACATAGTTTTTTGGTTTGATTTTTGGGTTTTTGGTTGGTTGGTTGGTTTTTAATTTGGTATTCCCGTGGGTGGACAGTGGTACCAATATCCACAGTTTGGCCGCTCCTTTCCTACCATGGAAGATACTGCATCTGAGGACACTAAGGGACTAGCAAAATAGCAGGAGGTGACTTGCACTCCTGACATTCATTTCACACAACTATTTTTTTTTCAGAACAAATAGGCACAAATCAGATCCCTGCAAACATTAATCTAAGCTTAAAAAATCCAGGGACTAAAGATGTCACATGAACATCTCTCTGCAACAATTCCTTCTAAGCAAATATTGCAGTAATACTAGCAGAAGGAAAAATTTTGTCTCTGTTATTGCAAGTAATAACCAGCTAATGAGACTCCTCAGCTGGTCCCTAAAATGCATGAACCTGTGTTCACTGTGGGATTGCACAAAATGCACAAAAGTACTTATCTGTGTATCTTAAATCACTGTCAGATCTTAAGGTGCAGGCAACTGGGGATTAAAAAAAAGGAATGGTGACAATCTGGATAGGAACTTAGTGCTTTGGCTTATTTAGTTTGAATGCTTTAGACTTAGTAATATATTTGGCCCCTAGTGTTTAAGAGGTTTCTCTATAGAACACTCACATAACAATGGCAGTATATCACCCAAGAAATGTATGTGTGCCATTGCCACCAATGGTCCTGGATTTATAGGTGAAGGGAGATTCACTCTTGGTTCACAAATCTATCACAAAGGCCCTTTGCTTCCTGGAAGACAATGAATGTGCAAAGGAAGATCAAGGACAGAGGAACTACCCAGGGAGTCTTCCCTACAGCCTTTCACATAGCACTCAGGAGATGTCTGCCAGCTGCAAAGAGGCTGTCATAGGAAGATTCAGGAGCAGGATCACGGGACCCAGCAGTGCACAGATCCTGAGCACACAGCATGCACACAGCAGCAGCTGTGAAAAGCAGTGGTGGAGGAGCCAACCTGAAGGGTTAAACCTCTTCTAGCCCTTGGTCAGTGATCTACTCAGTCTGACTGAGCACACATTTGTCACACAGGAGTGGTGACTCTCTCTGAGTATTTCATGCTATGGGTAGGAAAAGCAGCTAACATACTTCCTATAGTTTTATGCAGAAATGCCTAGAGCTTTTCCACCTAATGCATACAATAAATTTAATTTTAGTAACTGTGAATTTTGTTAATGGAAGGAAAAAACATGAAACAACACAAGTTTTCCTAATGCTTCTGTCACATGCAGAGTAAGCATTGTTGTGAAAGCTTTATGCTCAGGATGTGTTAATTGCCAGGTCCCAGGAGTACTCCCTTTAGCCTACTCCACATCTTCCTGGATGACAGCCCTTACTACAGTGTGATGAGAGTCACTGACCTGTATTTTAAAGGTAGATTGTTGCACTTTAAGTTTATCACATAATCATTAAGTATAAGGTAATTTCTTAATAAAATTCTGCTGTGGCTTATTATGATTCTGCACCACTAATAAATATTTACTTACCCTTAAATTACTTTTTTCATGTGATTGAACCAGGACCTTTCACCAGAACACAATAATTTTTTCCACTCAAAAGACAATGAAGATGGCAGAGATTCACCTTTATCCTATAGCCTAAAACCTTCCTAGCTGCCATTTATTGAAAAAAAAATAAATCTTTTGAACAGGCCAAACAACACTGCAAACCCAGCCCTTCAGTGCTGCTCTACATCTCTCTTGGACAAATGGCATCAGGACACAAAAGTCATCAACCTCTTTTGTGGAAGGTCTGTGCATTTATGACATGACAGAAGTACCAGCAGAAGGAGTCACATACAGGTAACTGTATAGGCTAATTGCACACAAAATAGCCAAATGATCAAACTAAAATAGCTCTGCCAAACTCTATCTGTAGTCTGTACACTGCCACACAACTATCAAGAGCTTGCACATTAACTTGCTAGAGAGAGTTCAAAACAGTTTTCAAATTCATACAAGTTTAGAAAAGGCAGATGAGTAGATAATGAAATTTGGTTTTCTATCTGAAAATCTGACCCTTCATTAGTATGTGATGAAAGGAGTTTCTCCCCTTGCTCAAAAAGGCTTACTCTTCAGTACACACTCAGGTTGGCAACTGCCTTTATTGTTCCACTAAGCTGTTCTACAGTGTCTTAAGAACAACTTCCTGGGGCAAACTAAGAAAGAAAATGACTCAATAAGCAATTTTGCCTTAAACCATTTTGCTCTTTAAATTGTAAGTAAACATGCCTTCACAACTGCTGTTCTCAACTCCAACCCTTCCCTTACAGCTCTAGTGATGTCACTGTGCTCTATCTTAGTTTGTTACTGCTCTGCTCTGAGGTCAATTGTTTTACCTCCATACTTCACCACAGGATCTACCTGAAGATCAAGACATGACATCAGAACCCAATAACTACATTCCCTGGTTAGAAAATTCAGCTCTCTACATGGTTTCAGACATATTTCTTCTGCCTTTGTTGACTTTTTGCTGGTTTCTTGGAGCTATTAAATCATTCATCTGCCAACATAAACGTAGAGTTCATCACATAAATCTGCAAAGTCACTGATTTCAGAGCACTCAAACCAGGACAACATTGAAAGACAAATTCATATAAAGGCTTTAGATAGATAAGTAAACCTGCATAGGAAAATACCATCAGGGTGGTAGTATATGGTAGCACTTCAACTAAATATAAACACTGTGTAGCTCAGTATTGCAGCCTACTCTCTGCTAGGTTAGTTTTTACTGTAAAGCTTCCATTCTGATTTTCAAAGCCAATTCCTGCTTCTTACCTCAGTTGATACAATTCCAAAACTGATGTTCATCTCAACAAATGCATGTATTATAGTGCTTTAGAAAACTTACTTTCTCTCTACTAATCTTTGCTTTCCTTGCAGAGCAGCTATTTTACATCTAGTATTTGCAAAGACATTTAACTTGGCCCTATCTCTTGGCAAGAAGATCTGACCAAGACTATGTTAAGGTAAAACTAAATACTCTCTAAACACCCAATGAGTCTTTCTACCTTTTCAGCATGGATCCTGTTAAATACATGGAATTTTCATATTCTGCTCATCCAGACTCCAATGACAATTTGTCAGGGTTTAATTTACTACATGAATTTTATGCATGGTCAGTTACACTGCATAAAACAACCTGATGCCATTTCACAGAATCACAGAATGTTAGGAGCTGGAAGGGACCTCGAAAGATCATCCAGTCCAACCCCCCAGCCACAGCAGGATTCCCTAGACCAGGTCATACAAAAGGGAAATAGTACAATGGTAACAAGAAATGAATGAAAGTTTACCAGCAATTTATCTTCAGACAAACCTACAAAATATAAACAAATGCAGTAGCAACAGAGTAGCACCTGCCAAATCCTTTTGCAACTTTCCAGCTACTTTGTAACTGAAGACTTAGACATTTAAACCATAGAAAATGAAAACACTACATTTTAAACTGGCCCAGTGTTTCTTACCACATGTATTAGTGTACTCTTCCCTGGCCAAGACTGAAATGAGTGCAGTTAAAAGGCATATTTTCTTAGTGCAGTTCTTTAAACAAAATTGGTTTGTTGATTATTTTTAGTAGTCCAGGTAAAAATAACTACATTTGCCTGTTTGCTGTGGCATGGAACTGGACAGGAAACTACTGTTGTTCCACACAGATTTTTCCTTAACTCTGGTACTGGAATGCATTTTGCACAGTCAGCTTTATCAGATAAAGTCTGAGGATCCAATTAAAATTGAAAAAGAACAATTACCTTTTAGAAACCAGCTTGAGTTAACAGAAGCAACAGTCTGAGCATTCAGTGACAATAAGATCACATCCTAGGGAAAGCCAGCCTGAGCAGCTAAGCTATGGAAAAGCCTGTTCAAACACTCAACATTTGATGGTAGTTCTTGTAACATATTCACAGTAACCTTAGCAATGCCAATTAGAGCAAATATTGGGACAAAATTCGAAAGACCGATTCAGTTTTGCCTTTCATTTTGTTCTGTTTTAGAGAATAAAGCAGCACGCTGGCTCTCGAAAAGGAGCTAAGAAAAGACATTAAGATTTGTTGTCTCAGAAGACAATGTCTCCCCTCAATTACCCAGCTTTTAGGAGGAACCTGGCAAAGACTGAAGAAGTTAGGATGTCCACTTTTTCTTAACTGTGTGATCTGCATGACCTTTTGTCTTGTTGCCTCATATGACTTTCCCTGGATAGTCAGACAGGAACACTGAATACACCGAAACAACAGGAGATGTCATTTGCAGTCTTCTCATTGACTTCAAAGCCCTGATAAGCTGGCCATTTCAGAGTCAAACATTTCAAGAAGTGAGTGATACTGTTGAGCAAAGGGCAGAGTCATGTTTGCCACCTTATTCTCTGCATTGCAGGTATTTGGTTTGTCCTCCATAAAGCAGATACCGTGACTACAGAACGTATTCTGTAACATCAAGTTCTATTTATGCTCTTGCCCATATTTAGCCTGTTAGAAAACACTTCCTTTTAAAAATCCTTCAGTTCTACTGTTAAGTGTTACCTAGGGAAATATGATCATATAAACCATAGTTACTTCCTGGGAAAAAAATGACAGATCCTTAATAAAACTGATGAACTCTAAAGCTTGTAGAATGAGGCCTCTATTCCAACCTGCTATACCAGCTTGCATGCAAGGTAAGACATTGTGGCCGAACCTTTGGCAAAAGCAGAAGAGGGAATTATGTTGTGAACTGGAGTTACATAGCAAATTCAGCAGAAAGAGGGCTAAGCTACTGTCCCTGATCTGAGGTAACAAAGATCATCTGAGTGCAAAGCAGAAAGGCTTATTTTTAAACCACTCTCTTCACTCATTTCAGGGCAGAAATAACAGGTAGCACAAGCCAACACTGACTTCAGTTTAAAGTTTGCACTGAAGCAGCCTAAAGAAGCTCACACAGGAGAGTACCTCTGTTGGGAGACTGTAAATTCTCTAGTTATCTAAAGTATAATAAACTAGAAAACTCAAAATCAACGTCTACACATGGGGTAACCTTAACTTAACTCTGCCTGCTTACACTCAGATACTGCAGCCATCCTTTGTAAAACGTGGCCTGGGAAACCAGCTTTCAACTCACATGAAGGTTTTAGCTGTTGTTTGTAATTACTTCTGGAGCTCTTGCAAAGACATGTTGCTCTAAAAGGAACCAATTAATTTTAGCAGTATTATTGCCTTACTCCAACTAAACCCAGGCCAAATCTCTAAGCCTGTAGAGGCTAATTTTTACCCCTTCATATGCACACATAGTAGCTGAAAATAAACAAGACATTTGCAGGGTGCAAAGCCTAAGTTCCAAAGTGAGATACTGGGAAAATGCACAAAGAGAGCATTTGGCACAATGCAATGAAGTTAATAAAGGAAAAAAAATGAATACCAGCAAATTAGTGTATTTCTTGACAGTAGATCATTATGCTCTGGAGCACTTTCCTGAGTGAAGCTGTGGGAGCTCCATTACTTCCATAATTTAAAATTAGACCAACAAAAAAGTAGTAAGTGTACAGCACAATATAGAATAATTTTATCTAGGAAGGACAATGAAGTAGATGACTAATACATCTTTCTAACAGCTATGAATCATACAAGTGCAGTTGTGGTTTGACATTGGGGTTTCTATGCATGGATGGTAACAGACAGATAGGTTCTCACATGGTGCTAATTGGCAATGCTTGGAACAATCAATTCTTCATATGCAAGAACCCATAAATATACATTATTAGAGTGCCTGCCTAAATTCTACAGAGACTTCAAGTAATGATGCTTTACTTACCATCTCCTCTCCTCCAAATAATAAAAGCAATGCTGGTTTCATTATTTCATGAACACTCATTTTGCTGAGACAGAACTTCCTTAGCTCAGAGAATACATTGGTGCTAATTTGTGAACAGAGTGGTTTATGTATAACCAGAGGTAAGAATTTTTGGTCACAGGCTACACTATGTCTTACTTGAGTTTCATTCATTCTCTGTTCAAAGGCTAAATATGCAAACATTTGATCTTTGGAGTATGTTCAATATTTTCACACAGGAGTTGAGGGAAAGAAAGGAACACAGACCTTTTGATTTGATTCTTCTGTATTCCAATGTTTCTCTAGTACTGTTGATAGGCAAATGTCATTTAAACTAATCTGCCCAGGCCAAGCTGTTTGACCCAAGCACTTTGCTGCACCTCCATGACATTCAGTCATTAGAACAGCTGTGCCCTAACAGCAACACTGCCCAGAGAACAGACCAGGGGTTAAACACTGCCCACTACAGCAGTACCTGAGAAATCAAAAGAGGGGAGAAGTAACAGTTTAAAAGCTCTACAGGATGGTATCTCTGATAAATCTGAACATGAAGTGGCTTCATTTTGTTGAAAAGCAAGACTGGCCAAACAAAGGCACTTTTTGTCAAGGACCACAGAAACTGAAACTTACCATGCTGCATATTTTGCTTTTTGATAAGATAATTACCTCCAACTACAAATTTGCTTACAATTACAGTTGAGCTGTGGACTTCTGCTGTACACACAGGCTCATCAGGACAACTTTACCCATGCAAGATGCTAAGTACCTTCAGAAATCTAAACACTCCTTTAATTGCTTTGCCATAGCAGGACCTGAAGATGCCTCAGCATTTCCTAGTAATATGTCTGCGGTCACTGTCATGCTATAGGAGATAAGGAAATGTCACATGGACCAACAATGTTGCTTAAAAAAGACATCAGGCCTGCATAAAGCAAAGAGAAAGTACAGAATGGGTGAAAATGAGTGAAACCTCAGCCTGACCTAAGTGCACAACCCACTGACTTCAGCCAGCTGGTCCCAAAAGTGGCAGAACAATTTTAGTGATTAACACCACAAACTGTATTACTTCTACACTATTAACCTTGCATATTTTGCTACTGTGAGCTGGAAAGTACAGGGAAACTTGTAGTGTCAGGAGCACCAGTATCTTTCTCATACTTGTAGTTCTGGTTTTGATTATCTGATCATAGGTTTTCCCTACATGAACAGCTTCCAAGGTACTGATTCCAGGATCACTCAAACTCCCTTCCTTTTACAGACTTGAGTAATCCCATGATGTTCAGTGCAGTTACTTACAACTCTTAAGTGGTTGTAGGATCAGGGCCTTCAGGCTGTGAGCAGTCATTGGCTTCTCTGCCATTAACAGGTCATTGATAAACTGCAGTTTCCTCCACATCTGACAAGAGGGCTACTAAGGTACACATATATCACTGTCATTTTTCTCTTACAACTTCTTAAAATGCAGAATCAGATTTAAAAGGCAATCAATAGCAATCCAGTTGCAAGCACCTCTAATGAAGAGAGGCAGAAACAATTTAGTATTAGATTTTCATCTAAAATGTCTCAGAAAAATCATTTCTCAGCTCCATTTTATCTGCCAAAACCAAAATCAAGGTGTTTATCCCAGGCTCTGAGCCAGGGAGGATACACCCAGGCACTGAACCTCACACACAGCAAGAAACTCCACTGGGTTGCACAGCACACAGCTCTGTGCATGAAGTTACTGCTCCCACAGGTTGTCTGTCCTACTCACATCTGTTCTTCTACAGAATTCTGAATTATTGCAATCAATTGTGGTTGAAAGGACAATGACAACTATCAATTCTTAAAAGGATTTCTAAAAGGAATTAACAAAATCTTTTTAAAACCTGAAAGCCTCTGCTAAAATACCTTGTCAACATATATCTGTTATATTTTTAACTCAAGTTTGTGTATAATGTTAGAGTGGTAGCAGTGATATGGGCCAAGTTTAGTGCAAACTCTTCCACACCACTCTGACCATGCACAGCAGCTCTTCCTGGTCCCTGACTCCTAGTCCATCTTCAGTAAAGTCTGAAAGTCACAGCAGATTCATATTGTGTCAAATACTGAAGAATGCAATTAATTAGAAATACTCTTCCCCCTGCTGTGGGAGCTAAAGGCAAAATGAAACCCAACACATCAGCTGACTGAGCCTCTTTTCAGCTTTGCTTCCTTGAATAAATTTTCCCAACACACCTTCATCATCGTTCTCTGCAATGCAACACAACTCACAAGGCAGAGCTGGCAGTGATTTGCACTTGCCTTCTCAAATATGATTATTGCTTTTTGATTTTAGAGGCTCAGTGAACATCCAGTGACATCTGAAAACCAATGTGATTCCCATTTTCAGATACACGTGCTAGAAGAAGGAATAAAATCACAGAATAATTTCCTCAACAAAAGCATGAAAAATCCCAAGAACTGAGAATCCATTCTCTTTGCTCATAAAGCAGGTTCATGCACCTAACTTTCACTTCCTAGAAATCATTAATTCAGATTAAGGGATACTTCTACATATGCAACTCTAATCCAAACTACTATTCCTGACTGGTAAAAATTACTTTAATAAGCCCTAGACTTCAAAGAGGTCTGTGCTACAGCAGGACTGAAATGTTCCAGATGAGCTTGTTAGGTGCCTCATCTAATTCCAGAAAAAAACCCAATGTGTTTGATATTTTCTTTTTGACAGAAAATGGAGAATATCAGTAGAGCACTGGCTTAAAAAATGTGGTTTTCCTTTTCCTTATTTCTAAGGTTTTCTGTAATTATATAAAGGATAACACTGTTTCAGTTGAGACTCTCATACCATCTAGAAGCTGTACACTTTCAAAAGTCCAATACTCTGAGAGCTGGTAGTGTTGCAACAGGGCCTGAGAATTCACCTCTCCAAGGGACTGAAGCCAGAAGTTTCTGAATCCATATCCCCAATTCACCACTAAAGCTTGCACAGAAACCAGTTATTTACATAGCAGCAATGCAACAAAGAACCATTTTATCCCAAATGGTCCTTCTAGACCCTGAAAATCCTCAGCAGGCTGGGAACTGTTAGCAGCACTGCCATTGAGCCTCTTTCCTTGATTTTAAGGTTGCAGGCTTTTGGATCTGGTCACTCAGGAGAACAGCCTCCACCAGCAACTCACATGCCTCCAAGTACCATGAACATCAAGTGAGCTGTGTGGTTGCTCTCTCATTCTGAACATTCCTCTCAGGTGATAGCCTAGGATGAAGAGCCAGTGAATGTCCTTCCTTCAATGTGCAGAGAGCAGTTTGTTTGCTTGCAGTTGACTCTGAGAATGAAAAGGGGAACAGAGCCATGCATAAAAGCAGCTCATCTGCTCAGCAATGCTTGTGTTGGGATTAGGATCACCATTCTTCCTACAGCTTAAGACTGGCAACACACCTGGGTTCACAGAAACCACAGGATGGTAGGAATGACTGTAAGAAAGGCTTGCTAAAGTCTGCAAACACAACAAATGAGTTTTGTCAGAACCCAAACACATTTCCAAACATGCAGTAGCAGACTGAGCAACTCTGAGAAGCATCTGTCAGGTCAAGTACCCACAGAAGAATCACTGAGAGGCAACTCTCAGAAAGGTCCACATACCTCCCCTTCAGAGAGATGAGTAGCTTGTAGCAGTGTGAGAGTGGGAACAATCAAACAGCAAGCTCTTATCCTGGCTCTACCACAAGACAGCACAGGGCTTAAAAAACCAGCAGCACTCATTAATAGGTTTCCAAATGGGAAGTGTCAGGATTCTTAGGAAAACAGCTTATTTTTAACACATGGGCTTGCACTGGCCTAGAAGATGACCAAAAAGCAGCAAACCAGAAAAGCAAAACACAAAGGAGAAAAAAGCCATAGATCTCAACTCAAAAAGAAAAATCCATTAAATCTAGATTTAATGAAAACAATGAGAGACCTCACTTTCATATGTCAGATCTTTCAAATTTAGTTTGCAGATCAGACTCAGGAGCAGAAGAAATGCCATTCCCCAAAATGTTCTTTAGAATGAAAACCAAAACTCAGTTGTAGTAAACTGACAGTTAAAAGCAAAAGCCAAAAAGAAATGAGATGCCCTTCTAGACACTTTGCAGCCATCAAAAGCTTTCAATATTATTTATCAGTCTTTACTTCTTCAGCTGAAATTATGGGTTTCAGCTTTCTTTAATCCTAGCTTTCTACATGCCCTTCTTGGATCTTCATTGCTCTCATCCTACTTTCAACTCACATTGTATGTTGCCCTGGAAGAAACATTGCTTGCTTAACAAGAAGAGCCCTAAAAGGATTTTTAGCCTATTCTACAACAACACTGCACTATTTCTACCTTTTCATCATGAATTGTCTCTACAAAGGTCATTAAAAAAATATATATATGATGCCCTCTGTCAAAGGAAAGCTAGTCCAGCAGAAATTACCACATTGCCTGTGGTTTACCTTTATCTGCATGCATCCATTCATTCAGTGATTCTCTGCTGCAGCTTCATGACTGAAAAGGTAAAATCAGTGCTACAACAATTACTGGGGGTTTAGGAGATGTCATTGCACAGGAGGAGAGGACAAGGAAAGGATGTGGATAGGTCACATCACACATGGGGCAGGGAGGAGATTTTCTGGGGGACTCTGCATAGGCTCCTCAGCTAGAAGGTGGGGGCCAGGTTTGAAAGCCTGTCAGAGACCATCAGCTCCAGGGAGTACTGATGAGATGTTCTTGGCATCTGGGGGAGGTCTGTAGCTCATTCTGCCTTGCAGAAAGGTTCAGCAGCTGTGCTGTGGGTAGGGTCATTAGTAATGCTGCATTCATGACTCATCTGTGGGTTATTCCCTTAAATACATACACAGAGACAGGATTTTTTGTTTCTCTGGGCTTCGGGTTCATCAGGACCTTCAACATAAATGCATGTAGTCTGCAAGAAAATTTATCATCTGACCTTGACTTGTTTCCTCCACTTTGAGAAAGAGCACTAGTTCCATGGTTCCCTACTTGAAACAACAGGGAATATATCTCAGAAGAACAGAAGCCTCCACAACAAGGATGTTTCCCAGTTACAACCAATGTAAACAAAGACTAAGAGAATCTCAGAAGAGAGCTGGTCAGCTGAACAAAACTGAACAGGGGAAGCTGTAGCACAGAAGTGCTTTAACTTGAGCTGAAAACTGAAATCTTCCATTAACAAAATCCAAATGAAGTTCTTCAATAAAAGCCAAATTTACTCCACACACACAAAGTACCACTTTCAAAGCAGAATGAGTGTTTTTGGATTTGGGATAAACTGCACCTCTGGGCTGCTGGAGTCATTGGACTTCCAATGTTGGTGCCTTGTAGACTGGACTACAGAGCTGCTTTTGGTCAAAGCATCATCTCAACAGTAAATACAACCTCCTCACTGGGCACAGAAGTTGAGTAGCAGTGACATGCCATGAAAGAAGGACAGCCTGACTTACTGGGAGATATGGGGGAAGGGATGAAGTGCTGCAGTAGCTCAGGAAACAAACACTAAAGTTCAGATTGAAGTGAAAGAAAACAATGAATTTGGAGATGTCAAATTGTTTCATTTCAGTCATGAATTTTAAAATGAAATGTTAGGAAATTCCTGAATGGAAGTTTCAGTTTCAGCTACAGTTATTTGTTGATTAGTTGCTTCCACAGAAAGCAAATACTTTTGCAAAACATTACACAGCACTGAAATGATTTTTACTTTTTTTTCAGTCATGCCAATTTTCTGCTTTTTGAATTAAATTCTGTATAAGGTATGCTAAAACAAAGAGAAGTACAATGAAATCCAACTTTATATTCAATGATATGAGAGTAAAATTTGGATTGGTCGGTTCTGATACTTCTTACACTTCAAAAGCAGTGTGTTTCTTTCTGTATCATTACAGTTTATCAGTACTGAATATAAAAGCATGGTTTTTTACAACAGGGAAAAATCCCCTGTTTATTCTCTAAGAAACCCTACAAAAGACAGAAATGTGAGTCAGGACTCAATTCAAATCCATACATCTTACACTGACAAGTGTTGCTGTTAATTGTCTAAAATCTGACTAGCACCTCAGAAATAACTCTATTTTTGATCTTTTTCAAAGATAAGACATGGCAAATTGTTGTGTTTTTTTCCTACCCTAACAATGTGGGTTTGGTTCTTTAAAGCTCTCTGTTTTGTATGTGTGAGGTTTTCTTCCTCTTTTCATAACAGCTGCTTTTTCCTTTGCCTTGCTTTTGAGAACAGGCTATGCAATTTTTAGAAAATAAGCACTGCAAATGAATCATCAAATGATAGTAGTTAAGCTCCAGCCATTGTGGATGCTCCTGCTGAGGGGGAGCACAAGGGTTCACTCAGGCACTCCCACTGCATGGGTGGCTGACCTTTGGTATGGGCTGTAGGTGCTCAGGAGGTTCCTCTTCTGGTCACTGCAGGTTTTACAGCTTTGTGCAAAGAGTGCAAGGCACAGGTGAGCACCACTCAGCGAGTTCATACCTTTTTGGTCGACATAAGCTTCAGCAGAACTATCAAAACCAAAATGCCTGCAGGGAAACCTGGAAGAGGCACAGTGAAGTTACCCTCTGGCTCCTCAGGAGCCTTGTAGGGCTGTGAACAGCAAGGTCAGCATTACTCTAGCTAGGGCTGCATGAAAGCACTACGCAACGGATTCCTTTCAACCCTGCTAATAACTTCTCACAGAAAGGGGATTGTAGAGACCTTCTGTGGCCACAAACCTCTCCTTGTGTATTTTACAACCAAATCCTGTCTCTGGATTTAGCTCAGCATAAGCTAACATAATCTTAAAGTCCTGGTGCATGCAGCAGAGCAAAAAAAAAAGAAATCTTATTCTGGTAGCAAAATCATGGTTGAGGTAAATACATCTCTGCTTCCAGACATTGGGAACCTACTGAAAACCACTGTCCTTTGGTCTAAGGATTTCATGTCTTGTCAGCATAAAAGACTATTTAAAAAGAAACAAAAAAAAAAATGTTTGCCAGTTATTTTTCATCATCTGAAGTGCTCAGATAGGAAAACAAAAAAGGAGATAAGTGTACAAAACATGAAAGGTCCTAACTTACTGTCTTTCAGCCTTCAGAAGCCTTCCCTCTGCAACCAGGGGCTAACCTGGTACTTGGATCATGCTAAACCAGCTGGGATTGCACACAGAGATTGCCATTGCAAGTCAGCTCTAGTAACAGCTCCCAAAGTTTTCATGATGTCGTTTTTTCCTACTATGTTTAAGTTATAAAGGAGGTTTTAAAGTATTTACAGAAGCATTTGTTTTTTGACAGTGTTCTTATATAGATCTAAATCTGACAAAACCAAATCATTACTTTTAGCAGTGGCCAGTGTTAATTAGGGATGCAGCAGTTAGATCCCAAAGAAGAAAAATTCACTTGGCTGGTAAATAAAATTAAGGGTGAACTCCCACCTGTTTGAAACTTGAAGTTCCATAGTGAGATATGGGCTGACTCCATGAGCTCCAGCTACAAGTGGGAAATGTGTTTATCCTCACTCAGGTCACTGAGAAGAACAGAACAATCTCTTGGTGTTAAAACATTCCATCCTACTGAAACAAGTCACTTTGGGATTAATGCAGGCATAGACTCCACACTATTTGAAAGGGCCTCTGACCATTGCAATCCATGTTATTAGGACTTTGACCTTCTATTTGTTGTTGTGGTTTTGTGCTACACTTTATAAATAATTCAAAGAAGCCTCCAGGATGTTGACTTTTTTTCCCATTATCACTGTCTCCTTCCCCCCTTCCCCTATGCTGAGAAATCCAGCCACCCTGCCTTTGCAGACATGCATGTATATATATATATGTTCAGGCATTTTTTTTCCCTTCTCTGCTGCATAAGTAGTTGGATCCTCCTACAGTTGGATCCACTGTATTAATAGTGCTTCACCATTAATAGTTTCATAGGGAACACACTCAGTTAGAGCAGATCCCCTCAGGAGTGACTTCAGTAGAGCTATATGAATTTGTGGAGCTAAGGATCTCCTGCCTTGATTGTGTGCTATGCACTTCTTTTGTATGAGAAGGCACAAATGAGCTCTACTGCTTTCTGTTTTGCTGTAAAGCTGGGGTAGGAATTTGCTGCATTTCTTGATAACTGTTCCATGTATTTTCTTTTTACAAGGGAGATTTAAAAATAGAATATTAAAAAATCAGTGGTAACAATAAGGTCACCAGTTACAATTGCTGCAGTGTTAGAAGCAACTGCTGCAAGTGTTTCTGCTGAGAATATTTGCCAAGTAGAAAAACACAATAGTTAAGAAGCCAGTTAATACAGAGGCACAGACAGCATGGAGCAGAGCCTTCTATATCAAACTCCATCTGAACACCTTAATATCTAATGACATTGATGATTCATGAATAGTGTGCAAGTGGGTGGTACCACCTTCCAAAACAAAGTCACATCAAACACTCAGCTGTTGCAAGGAAGGGGAGGATTGCCTTCTTTAAAAACAAAAACAACAACAAAAAAGGAAAACACTGTGAAAAATAAGCTGGGAAAAAAACAGTCAAGGCCCTCTCAAGGTCTGAGCTTCCAGTCTCACTGCTCACATAACACAGGCTAACAAGTGCTTTGAGTCTCAAGGATGGAGCCTGAGTGCATACTGGTGCTTCCATTTAAACACTTTAACAACATTTAATAACATTAAAATTATGTTCCAATTGCTAGTATGTCCTACCCTAACATAAGCAGAAGCATGAGGTAAAACATAAAGGGCAAAAATATTCTTAATGATTTTTTAACCTGTTGTTAACAGAGGATTCATTGGACTTAGCCAAGCAACCAGCAAGAGGCCCAGGAATTTTCACTGCTGTGAGGATGTCAAAGACAAGGAAGTGATAAAAGAAACACTTCTTTTGGTTTGGGGCTTTGCAAACAATAAATTGTTCTTAATTACTGCATTTCAAGACTACTAGAAAAATGTAGATTGGCCAACTATCAGAGATAATAGATGCATGAAGAGCTAACTACAACATACAAAAACTTTGCTGTCATTTCAGTGGAAGGAAAGTGACCAAAAGAAAAGGGAGGACACCATGAAACCAACATAACATCCTGAAAAAGCAAACATCCTTCCCCCCAAAGCCCCACGAGAATCATCCAAATGGATGCTGGTAATTTTGGATAACTGAATCTGATGAAACAAGTTTAGTTTGTCCCTTCCAACCCCTAACATTCTGTGAAAGAAAAGCATGTTGGTACCAACAAGCCCTAATACCAATGGGACAACTGTGGCACTTTTCTCTCTGTTAGGCAGGGCCATAGAAAGTCCTCTGAAAAAAACAGTATCAAAGTCAAGTGCCCTGGACTTGGTTGGTTACAGAACAGCTAAGGTGGGAGTGCTAAAAATCAGGTCCTGCATCCTCACTCCTCTCTTGCATTTGCAGCATGCCACAGGACACACCGTGCCACTTGACACCTTCCTCATTCAAGTGCCACTGCTGGAGAAAAAGTGTTTTGGGCAAACCAAAGGGGAGGCAAGTGACAGCCTACCTGCTAATGTCAGCTACACCTGCATCCTGCCCTCTGTGGTAAAGCTGCATTTCCCCACCTGGGCACAGAGACAGCCACCTGGTGCCCACTGCCTGCCTGCACACCACAGCACCCTGGATCCAACCTGCACTACCCTAGTGCATGAAATTAAAGCTTCTGGTCAGCTCTGGATAACCATGACCACCTAGGACATTTGGCAGCAGTTCTCAACTCTCCTTCCACTGTGTAATTTCAAGGTCTTGCAAAACACATGTCAGGATATGTAAGAGACAGTTGGGTCTCAAGGACAAATCTTCTTGCCAGCTGCATAGTAAAGATGGGATTGACTCATAGGCATAAAGTCTGCCATGAAAGATAACTTCATTTTTAAATATTTTTTCTCAGTTTTGAGCTGCAAATGGCATAGAGATATGGGACTACTAAGGTTTCTGCTAGTGTTATTTTATTACTGTTTATTTTTGTCTTTTTTTTTTTTCCCCCCAAACTCACATATTTTTCTAAGCCATGTCCTTAACTGGATGTTCAGACTAAGGTAACAGATGTATTAAAAATACAGAAACAGTAGGATCATCAGAGTATATGCAAATGGTAGATTTTAGAAACATTGCCTGCTAAAATTTCAACTGTTAAATGTGTTTCAGTGGGCAAAGAAGACTCTGCAGCTTTTTTCAACATGAGGAAATCCAAAGGATTACATCAAATCATGTTACAGACACTGACAGATACAGGCTTTCAAGCAAAACAGCTGCCACTAAAGCTCCTGTGACTGCTTAGAATACATTGCTGCAGTCTCCTACAAAACAAAACTGGGGAGGGGGAAGAGTACTTTTACTCTATACTTCAGCTTCACAACAGAGTTGCAGCTCCATGTTTCTTCCTTTTCCTACAAATAAACAGAAGTAACATGAACCATTCCTATGCCTGTGGTCATCAGCAAGGGCCAAAATGCCACAGTATGGCCTCCAGTAAGTATCTATCTCTTAGCAGCAACCACAGTCTCACACACTTCCCTAGGAGTGCACTTACTGTTATGTGTCTACATTAATTTTATTTAACATTAAGGTCTCCCAGATACAACACAACTTCCAACCTCCCAACCATTCACACTACTTGAAACAAAGCCTATCAGCACTGAGTGAGAAGCCTGAAAGAGCATCTGGTATCAGTACAGCTGTTAAAGTGCTGTTGTGTCATTCCTTTCCTCTGGCATTCATGCAACCTGTCTCTGCACATCTCCTACGGCAACAGCAGCCTGCCACAGCCACCAAGGTTTGTGTTGTTCTGTGTGACAACTAGGGCAAATTATTTCCTGAGATCATTTGCATGCTCATATGCCATCCATGGTAAAGATGCAGCAGTGGCTGAGATAAGAGAGCTGCTTAAATCCAAATGCCACTGGCAGAAGGGAAGGGAAGATGCTTGAGCTTGCAGAGGAAAGTCCACACAAGAGCAGCTTTATGCTGGGGAGGGAAGGAGACCAGGATGAGGCATGCCTGGGCTGTCTGTTCCATGGGCTGTTTCTGTGGGGAGTTGGCAAGACAAGAAAACAGTCAGTTCCAGAACACATACAGAGATGACTGAAGGTCACAGAGAGCTACCTAGAAGGAAGTGTCATCTCTAAACCAGCCTTTTTGCTGAAATTTCAATTATGTGATCAACTTTCATCCAATGTCATTATCATTATATGAAAGAGGTAGGAGGATATAGCTTATGATTTGTGTACAACTCAGCTCTCAAAGGCATCATTCAGGCCTGCTGTAATCTATCTCTACCTTAGAGTAACAGAGTTGCCAACCTGCATAGTTCCCAATTGTGTTTTTTTGCACAGTACTTGCACAGAAATACAGAAAAATACATATTAATGCCTTTAAAAGTAGTTTTCACAGGAAATGCAAGACAGATCTTGCTGTACAGGTCTTAAACCTTCCCTGTTCATACCCTGCCCAGAGAATCAAAGTCATTTATTGGGAAGCACATGCCTTTTCTCTCTGCCCACCTCCCAGGTCAGTATCCTCAAAGCCTTTCTTCTAGTCCTTCCATCTGGCTACTTGGTGAACTCCAGAGGCATTTGCATTGATGGCGCAGGACTTAGCACTAGATCTGTCATATATGGTTAAGCTGCTGCTGGGCTAAGCTCCCTTTTTTATCCTGAGTGGTATTTTCTCTTTGAACTTCAGGAATTTATACAGTGTTTTATCCTTTCAAGTATCTCTACAAATTCTTCATAGGATCTACAGCACAGGCAGGGCCTTTTTCTGACAGAAAGGCACAGTAGGTTTCCATGCTTTGCAGTCACTGTAATATAGCCCACTGCTCCACTGAGCCCACTAACATTACATTAATTATTTGGATCAGAGCTTATGGTAAAGAAGTCATGGTCGTTTGTTCTAATAGTCAAGCACACCACCAGAAGACTGACTGTCTGCAACAGAAGAGGTTTATAATGCCCTACTACATACTTTCATGTGTTGAAGGGGAAAAAAAAAAGCCACAAATTGTGCAAGAATAATTGTCTTTCTGCTAGCTTCTTTTTAAAAGTAAGACAGGTAACATTTAAGTGTAAATGCAAATAGCAATGACAATATGGGACTCCCAGAGTATCAGAAATGTAGCATTCCCTGTGGAAATACAGAAGAGCATCACTATGGGACAAATGAGATACACCCTTCACCAAACCATGAAGATTTTCTACCTATTCTGCCTAAGGGTGACCTACTAATCCTTGGTGCAGAGAAATGTACTAAGTAGCTGCATTTTAAGTTACTAATCTTGTTCAACAGTTATTGTTTAATTTTTCTGTGCAAAAAATTTTCAATTTGTTGTCCATAATAATTTCAGTCTTAATATGACAGGATTAAGCAGGGGGCAGGAAGGAAAAAAAATCAGCAAAGTGCTTTTTAGGGTAGATTGATGTCCTGTTCATGAACACTGATTGCTTTTAAATCTTCTGTATCTGTCTAGAGAAACAGGGACTACAAAAGTAATACCTCTAATATTACATTGTTTGACAGTATGTACCACCTTTCTCTGGAGAAGGTTACACAGAGCATGGTATGATGCAGCTCAACTTCCAACTTGCCTGTCTGCAGGCTTAAAACATACAGCAACTCACTTTCCTCTTTTCAGTGCCAGCACTTAACTGAGAACAAATATATTCCCACCTCAGCAGATTCAGTAATAAAAAGGAAATCAGGGTCCTGTCTGTTGGCATAAACAGATACAGCTTGACCCTGCTACTGCTAACGTTGGTCTTCACCCCATCAAGATCTCAAGTGAGTTCCTCATGTAAGCAGTCCTGTAAGGTCAAATGAGAACCTCTTCCCAAAGAAGCCTTTGCAAGTCCTGCTCCTTCACATCAAGAGAAAAGGAACTTAGCTGGAGCACATACTGATTTTCATTCACACAGTACAGTCCTTATCTAGTGATCTGGATTTTTTTTTCCTCTTTTCCTCTCTCTCTTTCTTTTCTACTGGTTTCACCTTTTTTCTTCTTTCTTCCTTCTTCCTACTCCTCCCTGTTGCGTTGTTTCCTTTTCCCTTTGCATACCACTTTTCTCCATCCCTCTTTCCCCTTTTAACAACCCTTTCTCCATCCTATTTTTCTTTCCCTTTGCCCTCTCCCAGTCCTTTGGATGACTGCACCTGTGTTTTTCTAATAGTCTCACCAAAAGCAGCTGAATGCAGGTGATAAGAAAACTGATAAAAACTACTTGAGACTTAAGGGTTATGTTTCCCCTACCCTGCACACAAAGGGGAACGGCAGATGTGGGCTAAGGAGACAGGAATTAAATCAGTCAAAACTTGCAAAATTCCCACACAAGGGATTTAAATTTCTATAGTTCCCCTTAACTAGTGCACACCACCATTAAAGTGTTTGTTCTAGTTATTATTTAAGAAGGGGAAAAAATGAGCAGAGTCACATGGTAAACACATCTGAAAGACTAAAAGAAGAATAAGAAGTTAATCAAAGCATGTGGATGCCAGCCATTATACTCAGACCAGAACACATCCTTCCATTCAGAATTCAGAATGCACCAAGCATACTGTTATCATCTCCACAACAGGAGCAAAAACTGGCCTCTGAAACCTACAGGAGTTTTCAGTCATGGTTTGAAATCTGGGCCTTAAGAAATTACTTCCATTATTTCCCCTCTTCAAGATAGTCCTTTCATCATACTCATTTTGGATGCCTTGCCAGGTAGGTCAGCACCCAACAAAAGCCTGTCCCATCCTTTAGCCAAAACACAGTCCCTAGACCTGCTGGCACATCTAATGTGATGGCTTGCAAAATTTATCTGTGCACTGGGTGCACTTACAAGCCAGCGACCACAGTACTTGGTTTGGGAGTGACACAGACAGCTGCCATGTCTTCAGGTCAAGTGTAAAGGGATTACATCAGACCTGGTAAATATCATTTATTTCCAGGATTCCAGAAGAGATTTTCCTCATCCTTATAATTCCTGCTTATCTAACATAAGGGTCTTAGAAACATAAAACTGAATCCCTGTTTTTATACTGAGGGTCCCTAGAGCTCATTACAGATTTTGCCAAAAATGACACAGATCCTTGGTTTTGCCCTATCAAGTCAAGAAAAACTGTGTTCAAAGACCTTCCAGAATTTTAAGGCAAGCCTGAGGTGATTTCCAGGTGAGTGTGCCATGCTATTGATCCTGCAGTCCACTACTGCTCTCCCAGGAAAGAGAGCTGGACCTTCATACGAGATACCCACGTGCTCTGAGAGAGCAAGGCCAGGCAGTCCTCCAGCATCACATTGTTAAAATTAGAGAAATGGGCTGCTGCAGTCCAATCCCCCTGCAGACAAGTCACCTAGCTTTTCTATGTCCCTGGTGTAGAGATGCAACTAATGTTTAAGTCTTCAAAAGACTTAGGAGTGTTTAATTACCAATAGTATATGGCCTGAATGCATGTGTTAGCTGACTGCCATCCGTGGAAGGTGCTTAGCATTTACTCGCTAGCTAACTGTACACAAAGATTTTGGAAGCTACAACCTATAGAGCAAGTTTTGTTACATTCTGTACTGGTAACTGATTTCCATGCAGCTCTTGCTCAGAGTCGCATACTTCAAAATACAATTCCAAACAAAAAGTGTGGCGCACACAGACTTCCACTGATCTCAAGCTGTACTAGGAAACGTGTTGGTAGAAGCTGAGCTGGTAGCAAGCTTCAAGCCGTTTGTAAGGGGATTCACTGCAGTACAGTGTCATTTTCCACACTCTCATTTGTAGTAGCAAGAGTGCCTGGATTCAAAAGACTAAATAGCCTCCTTTGTTTATTACATAATCTTCAAAACTGCAAGCAGAGAGCAACAAGGAAAGTACAGATCCTTCCTCTGAGCACTCTGATATGCCTCCTTTTCCAAAGAAGTCTCTTCAGGCTCAGCACTTCAGTACTCAGCCTTTGGCATTTTTTTTTTTTCAGATTGCCAAGATCTCTCTTTATTATGCCCATATATACAGTTATCTTCAGCTACACGTATGTATGTGCTTTGCTGGCTGCCCACATTCAGGCCCATCTGTTATGCTGGCTCTCTGCCCACCGAGAAGTTGGTTGGTCCATTTCACTAAAGCGTAACTGTCAAGCCGTGATGGGCTTTGGTGGGCAGCCAAGAGCCCTTCTTTCTCCAGGGAGGCAAGCCTCCCAGCAACTCAAGTTTGTGTTGCACACCACATGACCACACTCATTGACACACATGCCAAAGCAAAGATGATTTCAAAGAGGAAAGAAAAGAGAAGAGCTGACTGATACTTCAGCCTGTGACCAAGACCTACTTTGTGGCATTGATTACCGTGGACAATGCTGCTATGGCTAAGCACAAGCCAACCATCATTTAACTTTAACTCTGGCATCAATCAAATACAACAGTGCAATTGAGAGAAAACTCAATAGATGCAAACAGCCACTCTACAGGGCAATTCTGAGATGGGTAAGGCCATATACAGATGGCCTACAAAAGGCAGCTCTTTTCACACACATACAGACTTGGTGAGGAATTATATTTGCCCAAGAACCAGGGGTCAAGATCAGAACAACATGCATCAGATCTTCAGTCCAGCTTAAATCCTTCCAGAAAGATCATACTACCACCTTACTCACAGTTTCCTCTTACATTTCTGATAAAAACTGATCTTTCTTTTTCTCCTTGCACTATTTCATCTTTGCCACTCGGAGACAGAGGTGGGTCATGGTTTACTCTGGGGTTTTAACCTTTTAATTGTAATAATTATATTCCAGAAAACATTGTGTTACCCTCTACTTTTCTTTTTCTTCAGTCACCTTTGGACTCAGCCACAAGGAGGCTGCTTTGGGACCATGGAAGTGGTTCTACCTCCTGGATGGAGCGAGCTCACCCATGCTGCCTGGTGTTAAGAGTGGTGCCCAGTCCCACTTTGCTGCACAAGCCAACATGAACAGTTCAACATGGTCTCCCTGTTCAATGGATCCATTCACCCATGAGTAAGACATGCAAATTTTGGCACTAAGCCAGCAGCTCCTCTGCTACCCAGGAAGGCCAAAGGGTAAAAATTTACCAGGCTTTTATTTAAACCAAAGTGTGGAAGAGTTTTATCAGGTGAACAGGCCTCAGCTCACATTCACCCTGTGAGGAGTTGGTGATCAAGAGTAAGTTCTGGCTGAACTTTGGAAAAGCTGTGAATGACAATTAAAGATTTCCCTTCCCCTATTAAATTTCATCATGTCAGAAAAATCTGACGTTATGATTCTTACATCACAAACCAGCTTATAGAAGTCGCTGTCACATCACATTTTAATTGCTGTTACCTCTTTAGACAACAAAGCCAAGGCAGAGCTTGTCAGCACCAAGAGAAAAGAATCAAGTATGCTTCTGAAGTCACAATTTCATTTTAAGTAAAATAAGCAGAGGCCTCCAGACAACTACATGAGGAAATTCCACATGAATCTTCTACTTTATTTTTGTAGATCTCCACCCCTAGCTCTTCTGACATCTCTTCTAGCTAAGAAGATTAAAAAAGTCCAAATCATTTGAGATATTGCACTGCTTCTTGGCATCAATCTGGTAGAGGATTTAACTGAAAAGAGCCTTTATTTTTGTACTTTGTACATTATAGGATGGAATTATGTTAAAGTTGTAATCTCTTTTGAATAACTATAAAAATCTCTGTATTTCCCTTTACAGGCTCTTCTGGCTAGACAGAGCATCCTTATACAAATGCAGCCTCTCTACACTAAAAGATACAGCTCAGGATTTCCCTCTCCACCCTTGTGGCATCCACACAGCTATGTGAACTGTCAGTGGTACTTCTGATAGAATCAGTACAAACATAGTGGATTGACACAGGAGAAGATGACATCACACAGTTCATGGTAAAGGTTTTGAATAGCACACAGGAACAACATAAAAGAATTATATTCCCTAGCAGGAACTGTGGATATGCTATGGATAAAAAAATATAGTTGTGATCTCTTTCTCTCCACTCCAAGGAAGAAAATACACCAGGGCTGGATTTATGTAATTGTAAATGAGAGTATTTAACCCCATACGCTTCAGTTCTGGCTATTTTAAGTAGTGGAGCAAAACTCTGGCTCTCCTGAAGTCAATAGTGAAATGCTACTGAATTCCAGGGAGCATGATATCACCTTGGGACTCCGTGGTGTTCCAATTCCACGGTAACTAAACCCAAAGGAGGTATTTGAAGGCTTTTCTTAGATCTCCATCTCTCTACAGTTGAGATGAGTTTCTCTGGAGATTTCCAGTTCTGGTATCTGTTTCTTCATCGGTGCAGCTAGTCTCATGTTTGTTGATCTCCACATCAGGACACAAAGACCATCAAAACTTACAAGTTTGTGCCAGTGGCTTTGCATTTCAGCTCAGTTGCTGAGGTTGCTAAACTCGGCTGCCTACACTGATCTCTCCACATGTGACCTTCTAGATATCCATACACCTGGAGAATGCAATAGGTGTATCTGATAACTTAAAACCAAAGTGTTTACACTTTAACTAGAACTAGCATGGTTTAGTTCTAAATTGTCACATCTTTCCTGCATGTTTTCCAACATGTCTTTGTTGCAACAGTTTCCCAATTTAAGGCAACCTGAGAAGACAGAAGCTTTCTTTTAAGACCATTAACACTCACCCCCCACCCTAAAACCAGTGCTAATGTCTGTACTGTGATGATCACAAAATGGTGACTGGTTACATTCACAAGATGCAAAAATATACAGCTACTAATGCTCTGCTACAAATCTCAAACTGAAACCTCATGCATTTTTTTTCCAGACACAGTCTCTCTTGCAATGAAATAGGAGAAGGAGCAGTTGCATTACACTCTTCCAGGCCATTCTGACTGCCCCACACACAATCCCCCCACTCCAGCAGCCCTCCCTGTTTTCAGCAGAAGTGTCATTCTTGTGCTGTTTGTGTAAGTGGACAGAATTTCAAGCATCTGCTCCCAAATGATTATAAATCAAGGAACTTCCATGCTCTGCCAGCTCGAGAAGATGGTGTTATTAATGATCACCATTCAAGGAAGTTCAGACTAAGTGTTTAAGTGAACACATCGCTGATGTAAGGCTTTGTTTTGTTTCTGAAAACAGCTGAGTGAGCAGTCTTTACCCTCCCTGTTTAACATATTCCTGAGGCTACCACCTCTAAGAAATTTCGATTATTTCCATTAGCTTAGCAATAACATCAGCTTCCTCTGGAATCAGAAACCATGCTGTCATTCCACAGCAACACTCACACAGGCATTTAGCGTAGACAAATACTGGGGCCTGCGAAGATGCTAGGCTGCTCTTACTGCTCTACTCATTATGCAGTTTCAGAAGTCTGAAAAAGCTGGTACAAATCTACAGTGCAGAAAGTGAAAATGTAAGTATTAGGTCATGCTACTGCTGAATTTGAAACAGTGCACAATATGAACGTGTATGACCTGGCAGACTCAGCAAGGTAATACACTGTCATTTCCCACATGACCCTAACCAACAGCTTTCATTTCAACATAAGCTGGACCACCTCTGCAAAGAAAAGGCACCCCAGAGTCAGATGACTGATGAAGTGACTTTCTTGCCTGCTAGTTATTTGCCTAGGTGCACAATGAATGCAATACACCTCACGCATGAATACCACATAACACCAAATTCAGAGATAAAGAGGACTGACTCATCACTCCATTGCACCAGTTCTGTGCCTCCAGGGCTCCATGTTCTTCCATGGTGACTCAGTCCCAAGACTCCCCTCTCTCCAGGAAAAACATGACAAGTCATGCAGTACATGTCAGACTTACCCATCAACTATAACCCCCATTTACATGGCAAAACTAATTGGGATGTAACATTCCATACCACTGACATTTTGCTGTTATGTCTAGAGATAGGAACATATATAGTTAATGTAAAAAAGCAGCAGTTTAAAACACCATCATTAGAATTAACCCTGGGACACCTGGCAACACCCTTAAGGAGCCCTGTTTAAGAAAACAGTCCTTGCCAAATGTTAACAGTGTGGACATGTGCACACTCAGATTAACAGCACAGAATTAAGGAGCAGGAGATTAGTCACTGGAACAAAAAGTTTCTCCAGAACAGTTCTCATTCCAAGACTGCTGCCTTCACTTTCCCAAACCAAGGCTGCCGAAACAGAAGAAACTTTTTAGGCAACTGTATGATAGGCACTGACTATTTCTTCTGGAAGGACATGCTGTGTTTATAACAGCTATTTTTGGCTTTCAGCTATACAAATACAGAACACCATGAAGCTGATTTTCTTCATACTGCTTCATGTTAGTATTTATTCACTGATTTCAGTGCAATTATATCTGATTATTTGTCTGGCATGGAAGTTAGACAGATCAGTGCTGACTCTTATAGCCAATTCTGAAGAGACTTACACTGGGCAAAACAGAGAGGAGATAATCTATCCTACAGTCTCTGACACTGTACATCTGTAGAAGTCAAGGAAATCATTAGTAAAAGATGAAACCTTCAAAAACAAAACAAAAAAAGATGCACCCTTCATCTTCCTCTAAACCTTAACTGATTGCTAACCAGCAGCTTACCATAACGTACTTCATGCCTTTATTTCCTTTCTCTGATTTTCAGTTGTGGCAGTGGTAGGTTACTCCAGCAAGCAAAGATCACAGCCACACACTTGTTTTCAGGATTGGGTCCCAAGAGAGGATTCCCAGAGAGAGCTGCACCTACTATGACTGAGCCTGCACAGTTTAGCCATCCTGGGAATTGGTGCACCCAGCTAGAAGCACACTGAAAACTGCTTGTGGAAATGATTACCTACCATTGGCCACATATACTATTACATGCATGAGTTATTCACTTGCCTGTGATCACAGTGTGCATACATATGGAACTTCGTATTTACTACTACCACTGCAAGACTATAGCACCTCATTCTGATAAAAGTTACATCTCATTGAGAGGTCAAGCCAGGAGCTGATATTTTATGTGTGACTTCTTATAGGAAGGATTTATTTTTAGGCATTTGGTTCTTTGAATTTTAACTTTGTCTTGTGATCAAGAAAAAATAAACTCCACATAAATCCACAAAAACATCTAATGCATTAAATACTGACTTAGAATAACAACAGGAACTTGACTGGTGACTGCAGTAGGAAGCTGAAACTCAAAAATGTGTCAGTAGGGTCACTCTCTTTTCAGGAGCAATATAAAGACATGAACTTAAAATAGACATGGCATTGACTTTTATCTCATGCTCACTTACCCTTTGACAACCAGAAACCAGCATGACTTAAAAATCTAGCACTCAGTACTTGCTAGCTCCCATCATTTTATTAGTGACTAGGAGTCCAGTCGTGTGCACGCCCACAGATGTGAGAGACTACCAAGCATCCAGGTAAAAGTTACAGAAACAGCTCCATAGCTATGGTAGGGTCAAATCACAGAATCTGTGCCTTTACCCCTCTTTATTATTAAACTGCTTCTATATCCCAGCAAGGAGAGGCGCAGAGGTACAGCGTTAAGAAGCGAGCCCTAAGTTACAAAAGTTCAAACACGACACAATATATTGAGGGTCTATAAGCATCAAGTTTGTGATACTGCTTCTTACTTGGTGCAACTCTCATTTTAACATCTTCTGGGCCACCAGTAACTATCACAGATTATCAGACAACACTGATTCCCACCAATATTACTACCTAAAACACCACCCATGTTGGGAAGTGGATCCAGTGACAACGTACCAGATTCTACTGACCACCACAATCAGCAACAAATTTTAGGTGGTGGCTACTCTTCAGCATTGGGAGTGCAGTACGAGCTATTTTGGCTGCAACAACTAAGATTTTCACCACCGATGACCAAAGTTTGCCAAGGAGTCAGTAAACGCAGAGGTAAAGTCAATGCTGCTGCGTTACGGAGTGCCGTCCTTCTATCCACTTTTACCTCAGCCAGCCTTAAGACGTGACAGCAAGCAGTCCAGCAGGAACAGCAGGGAGCCCCCCGAGTCCCCTCTCCAGCTGCATGGAGCGGCTGGGTGGGTCACTGGGAGATAGCCTGGCCGTGTCGCATGCTGTGAACACTCACACACACCTGCCAGGGCCGGGAGTGCCTCAGCAAGGCATGCGAAACTACCTTCCGGGGGAGAGCGGCACGGCCCCAACGGGGGCAGCCTCGGAGGGTGGGGAAGGCGGAGGGGGACTCAGGGCCTTCCCCACTCTTCGAAGCCGCCCCCCACCCTTAGACAGACGCTCCCCCGTGGCGTTGAGACGGAGTAACCCCAGGCGCCCCCCGCCCGCTGCCCCACACAGGTAAACGGCAACAGGAGAAGTCCCCCACCCGGTACCAGCGCACCNGAGGAACGCCGGGAGCAGGAGTTGTTGTTGCTACTGGTGCTGCTGCTGCTACTGCTACTACTACTGCTGCTGCTGCTACTACTACTGCTGCTACTGGTCCTGCTGCTGCTACTGCTCCTGCTGCTCCGCCGCCGCGCACGGCGCCGGAGCGGGGCGGCCGCGCCGCGCAGAGGCAGAGGCGGCCGCTGCCGCTGCAGCTCCTGGCACATGCTGCAGGTGTCAGCGCAGGAGCTGCCCCACCGCCCGCCCGCCGCTCCCGCCCACCCTACGCAGCTGAGCATGCTCGCCCGCCCCACCGCGCCGGCGCCACGCTTCTGCGCCCGCGCCCTGCCGCGGTTGAAGCCACCGCGAAGCTGTTGCCCGGCGCCGGCTCTCCCCCTCGGGGGACTCTTCCCTTCCAGCACCGCCGAGCTCGAAGGGGGGAGGAGGGATGACGTATTGGGGTGTGGGACAGGGGCGAGGCTAGGCGGTGGGCTGGGACCGTGGGAATGCGGCACCCCCCGTACCCCCAGCTCCCCGATGTGGTACGGATCTACAATGGGGGGTGCAGGCGGGACACCCTCACCCTCCCGGGGTAGCGGGCGAGCCGGGGGAGCGGCGTGGGAAAGGAGAGAAAAAGAAAGGAAAAGGATGATGTCATCCTGTTCTCCTGGGGAGGGGCGGGGCGGGGATGGGGCTTCTCCTGGAGTGCGGCGGGAGGGAGCGGAGCGGCGAGATGCAGAGACCCCCGGGGCCGGGTGGGCGCGGGGAAGGAGGGTGAACCGGCACCTTTTAAACCTGTCACGGTGTAAAACCCGACACGCTGCAGACGACGATCGCTGCTGCCGAGCCATGCCGTGCTGAGCCGCAGCGGCAGGAGGGGGAGCGCACGGTCTGGGAGACAACCCCTGAACACGGGTGGTGCTTCCCCGAGCCATGGTCCCTACACGCCGAGAGCCCCCACGGCCGGTCCGCCGCGGACCGGAGCCAGAATGCATTGCTGAGAGCAACTTTCGCACTGTCACATGCAGCACAGTGACGTATTGGGGAAAGAACATCTTGTTAAAAGCCTTTCCTCTGGCTTTGGATTCTGCAGGTGCAAGTGGCTCTGTACGTGTCCAGCTTGAACGTTGCTCACTGCTGAAGAGCAAAGGTTAGAGTATGAGTGGGCAGGAGCCTTCCCAGCACAATAGGTAGCCCAGCTATGGAAAGTGGTGAACAGGCAAGTGCTGCTGGTCCTGCGGGTCTCAAAATTAGCACATTTAGGTTCGGTGAATGAATTGAATTGTCTCTGGTGATAAAAGTTCTGTGACCCACTTTTTTCCACAGCTCTGGTCAGATAAACCATAGGGGTTACCTATGTTGGCTTGGTACACAGGTACCTCAGAAGAAAATTCATCATATTTCAGAGTAGCGGCCTTTCCTTTCATCCATCATGTATTACGTGGAAACGAGAGATTTATTTATTTACGTTCCTTAGAAGTGCAATGCACACACAGTTTTTTAAAACAACACAGTTTGGAAGTTGGGTAGGGTTTGGGGTTTTTTTTTTCCTTTACAGCTGTCACGGATTTCCTCACAGGCTTATGAAAGCAACACTGTGTATAGCTTTAGCTACAATACTTCACCTTAAGCTTGAATTACACATAGGGTATAGATCTTGCTCGTTACATTGTTTCAAGAGGGCTGAAGGCGTTATAGATCCTCTGACAGGGCTGATGCTTTGTCTAATCTGAAAACAACATGAGGAGACCGGGTCTCTGACTGGAGAAAAACAGGAAAGTGGCAAGGGGAGACACGTCATCATGCTGGTGGCTCAATTATGCCTTGTTAGGTAGCTAGGGTGTTACGCTGTCCAACTGCATGCAAATATTCAAACCCCTAAAAATCCTCATTGAAACAGCAGTCTGAGAGGGTGAGCACAGCAGAAAGGCATTGCACAGACAGCGCTGGATTCTCATACTGATGCCCTGTTAACAGTATTTTGCAGATACTGGCCTCCTCCTGCTGCTGAAGCAGTAGGAAAAAGAGGTGAGAAAAGTACAAGAATGCAATTCAGGCATAGTATATACCACAGAGTGTCCTGATGGTACCCTCTGGCTTGGTAAGATGTACCGGGAATGTGGGAGGGATGGAGCACATTGAGAGGTGGCAGAACAGCTGAAGTGAGGTGTGAGGTCATGGAGGACACGGAGGTTGAAATGGCAGCTTGAAATGAGGTGTAATGGGTGATGGAAAGCCAGCAGGGAAGTATTTGTGTCTGCAAATGATATCAACTATGGAAGTTGATTATTATTACCAAAGTATAGTAGAAAAATAGAAAAACACAGGGGGAAAGGTGGTGTCACAGAGGGTAAAACGAGCGAGCATGCAACAAGGGATTCTGCCACTGCAATGAGGAGGTAAGGGAAGATTGCATTTAAACTGGGACATTTAAGTGACTGTAACAGTACTGAAAGGGATGAGTGACATAAAGAAGATCAGACCAAAGGAGAACCTGTCCATAAAGTCTGTTTTCAGCTCACAAGAGAATGTACTAGGATATGATCTCAGTAGGGATCCAGTTAAGTTGCTAACAGGGCTGAGGATGGTCCTAGCTCTCTGGGCTGCTAACTGGGAGGGGCTGCTGTAAATTATCACTTCTCAAGCTTTGACAGGGAGTTCTGCTTCATTTCTTGAAATTATGGGCTAAATTCATCACTGTTTTAGCACAGCACTAAATTATTTTCACTTACAGGCAGTTTCACCACAGTAAACCATACTCTTTCATTCTCTAGAATGTGCACTTCCAAGGCTAAATGGCCAAAGGACTTCTGACTCAGTGTGTCACAGACCTGGCTGTGACAGCCTCAGCATGGCAGGAGAGGTGATGTTTTCTAGGGGGATTGAGACTGGAGTTAACAGGTTGCTTTTCAGTAAACTATTGTCATGTAGGAGGTAGAATTCCCATAGAAAAGTGTTTTGATTCCTGGCAGAGCTCCACAGAAGCAGGATATCAGGGCTCTATGCTGCTCTAGGTGTCGTTAGCATTCTTGGGACAGAAAAAGCATGATGGCCTGAGGGAGCTGCTGCCACATCAGGGAGGTTATTTTGTTTAGGGTACACTGAACATCCACATATTCTAGGTGAAGTTTTTCTCAAATGTCCAGTTTGCAGGAAAACCATGTGTTTGTTGGGTTTGCTTGAACTGGATGAAAACTAAGTGAAAATCAAGCCAAAAGTGGAAGCCTCTGCTAGGTGAAAATCCTGCTTTTTGGCCAGTTTCATGGAGATGCTGATGGTACAAATTCAAATGCAGAGTAGTTGTGGGGTAGTCTGAGTGTTGTCTGTGAGCTATTTTTCAGACATCTGTTCCTTACAGGAGAGGCATTGGCCTGTGCCTACCAAAGCAGATTTCCTTCTGCAAACACCTGAAAACTCTTGTCCCCTCCTTAACTCTTGTACCTGCAAAGCAACATATTCCTTTTGCTGTTTTTTTAAAATATATTTTGGGGAGCAGTTCCTCCAGGAGCTGCCTCTTCATGCCCCTTTAAGTAGATACATTTAGATTATCTCACAAGACAGAAGACACTTTGAAGTTTGTTAGCTTCACCTGGGCTTGTCATCAACACTAGTCAAGTGCAAGCATTAATCAGATGAAAGGTTCATCCAGCCAGGCATAAGGTCAAGCTCCTAATTACAAGGCTGGAAAACAAGAATGACCAGGAGTCATTTAAACTAAAAATGTACTTCTAGGGCAAACTTAACAACAGGTCCTTCCTTAGCTGCCCTATTATATTTCACCTTGAGATTTTAAGATGTCTCATCCATAAAAAAACAGAAGTCTAATTTTCTCCTCTACTCTGTGGCTTGTCTCATTCCCTTCCAGCATAAGGGAATTGTCTCAGCTGTGGCAAACTGTGGTTTTGTTTGAAGCTCAGAGTAGTTCCTGCACTCCTAACTCTTCTTTCTTTTGTACCTTCTAAGCAAGCTGTCCTATCACACATTGACCAGGCCTTCTTCCCAGCCAACAATTCATGAAGTAGTTTACACACACTTTACTGGCTTTCCTCAATTTTGCATTTAATAACATTAAAAATGATGAGCTCTATAACATTCCTCTCAAGTTTTCCATACATAGCTAATTTTGGGTAACATAAATGGCACCTTAACAGTGAAAATGGCAGACAAGATAGAGACACATTTTGACCAAGCAGCTCTCCCACCATTTAGTGTCAGCTTCCCCTGTTGCTGAAGAATGAAAGAAGATCACACCTCCTATACCTAAGAGAGTGTGAGGAGAGCAGGTGTCACACTAGACAATGCTAATCTTTATCTCCTGGTTAACCAATCTACTCTTTCCCTAATTCATCTACCACTGTGCCAACTAGGTATTGTTTTGTATGACTAAATGTCTGTGAAATCAAATAATAAAGGGAATTTGTTCCATTTGGGTACATTATCCAAACTGGACTTTTGGAAACATCATCACTACTATGACCTTTAACTTGTTGGAAGTGCTAGAATAGAGATAACACCAGTAAAAATCCTGACACTGTATGTTAGTGATTTCTTTGACTCACTACGGGGCAGAGAATAAAGTTCCTGCTTCACTCTGGAAAAATGCAGTGCTTGACACAGAGATGTCACCAAAAGAAACAGGATTTCTGCTGTTAGAAACAAAATATTTTAGTGAGTAATGTGCTGGCAGAGAACTACAAAGCACTTTGTACACTGTTATTGGAAAATTTCCATTAATAATATTATTTATTCACTCCTTAGAAGAATGAAGTGGTGTTTACTATTTAGTACCAGGTTACATGTGTAACTCTGGGCTTTCTTAATGTCCTGGAAGTTAGAGTTGGGAGTAAGTCTGTTAGTAAATTAGTAGCTTTGTGGTAGCTGTGTGAGTTCTATTCTGAATATGAGGGCAGTCCCAGAGAGGTCACCAGAAATACATTATGACAGACATTTATTTGCATGTAAAAGAGACTATTCACATCTAACACTTCTAAAGCACCTTCTGAGAGTATCACTTATTCTAGTCCAAGAGGAGTTTAAGACCATTTTAGTGGCAAGTGTCATTAGCCATTACTCCTAACTGGTAAACCCAGGAGACATCTGCTTTCATTTGGTTTAATGCTATTGTAGTATGACTGCTTCTCAGCTGAACTCCAGCAGCTCCCACACCCTTGCTGCATGAGTCCAGCCTGTCTACCAGAGAAAATCATGGTCTTGAAGGGAATCTGAGAGGAGCACAACTGTTTTAGAGGAAGACTGACAAATTCATAACAAGGGAGGCTGCGAGGACACAGAGTGATTTTTCACCAAATGACATTCTTTCAGGCAATCACATTTCAGGTTGTCTGAGAAGATGAAACTGTAAAGGTCACCAATTACAATAGTGAAAGAGCTAATTCCCTTATAGTCTTTGTCCTCAATAAATAATTCACTTTAGCAGTGACAGTCATCTTTAGAGAGAATGAAAACATTGTGCTACACAATTATTAGCCAATATACACACTTCTGTGAGGGTTATTTGCATTGATGTGGTGTGTATTATATTACTGTGCTGTTGTGCTCTACATCTTGCAAATAGAAAAGCTTTAACTTTAAGGAGTTTGGAAGCTGGATATTGTAATGATACTTTGCAGCAATATAGGGCTTTACAGAGACTTTAATTTCATTAGCACATTGCTGCTGTCTGTGCCAAGCAGCTACATAGTATGCAGCATTTTAAAATGGAAAGTGAAGACAAACACATGTAGCATCAAGACCTCTACACATACTGAGGGAAGGCAGTGGTTCATCTGCAGGCATAATGTGATGCTGCTGCAAGAATGTGGGGTGGGGTTTTGGCAACTTGGTTTCACTTCCTAACCTAGCCTGAGCTGAGTGTTTCCTTTGGCACAACCCTTTCCTTTCTGCTCTTCCACCTGCAAAAGGAAAGGTTGGGGTCCCTTGTAGATGCTTTAAGGTCTGCAAAGGAAAAATGGGATCTATCCTTACGGTAACTAGGTGTATCCATACCCATCTTCTAAAATAGTCACAGGGTGAGTTTTTTATGGGAGCAGGCACTTGAAACAGTGGTGGCCCACACTTCAAACACAAGCACATTGCAGGATGTGAATATGAAGCCATATGATCTTGAGAGGATAATGTCCATGATTAATCTACCATTCATTCTAAAGAAGCCAAAGCTGCTTTGTCATTGTCAGTTGTGTACAGGCTACGTTGCAGGACAGGGAACTACTGTGTGACTGCACAGCTTCCCTTCTGTCCTTGCAACTGCAATGAGCCCTGGCAACATACAAATATCCTACTTCATTGCCAGGCTCACCTAGTAAAGCAAATAACACTGGCATCACACAAAAGCAACTAGAGAAAGAGATACAGGGACAAAGGGTGCCTGAATAGAAAGATGCAGAAAGGCACAAAATGAGTCACAGGGGACAAATTGTAATGACAAGTTTGAAAGATACTAGAAATGGGGCAAGGCTGAAGTAAGGTCTGCTGCTTAGTGAGGAATGAGAAGAAAAGCAGGTGACATCAAGATTGACATATTCTATGGGTTTTAGCCACAAACAAGGTGCTGGTACCCAGAACTTAGCATGCTTCATTTTAACAGATGTGTAGAGAAGTCCAAAATCAAGGGCAGAATACATTTTAAATGTTTAAGAAATGTAATCTATTGAAATCAGCCAGGTCTGCTGAGCTCTACAGTGGCAAATTTAAAGCACTGGAGCAGCCTTAGAAGTGCTAACAATGATCTTCAACAGCTGCTACAAGAAAAATCCCAGTGGATAAATATAGTACCTGTCATTAAAAAGGAGAAAAATCAAGAAAATAAGGAATTTCAGGGGAGTCAGACTAGGGCTGTCACTAAGAAACATTTTAAAACAAATACAGTTTATTCCCAGACATTTAGAGTACAGTCAGGCAACAAAGCCTTTTGAAGAACAAATCTTGTTAAATGGATCTAATCTCTTCTTTAGGACAAACAGCCTAGTGCCATAGGCACCTTCCCCTGTTGCTGCTGGTGACATGATGTCTCTGGAAGGCATGCAGGACATGCCTTGCTTTCCCTTTCTGTTATACAAACTTTGCACCCACAAAACGCTTCATGTCTGCAGAAGTCCATCCCTTTCTGTGGGTGCTGATTTGCTGGGCAAGTGCTCCAAAGATCCTGTATACAGATGAATCCCTCCCTACCCTCTGGCTGTGTCTGGGGGAAGGTGGCCAGCTGAAGCCTTGCTGTTGTGCTCTTACAAGGTAATTTGCTGCCTATACTGGTAAGGCAGATGCCTTTCACTTGAGTGCGGGCTACACAAACTAACTTAGAAGATACAGTCTGTACACTGTCTACATTGGGCATCCCTGACCTAGATGATATATGGTAAGGATCAAAAGTGAAGGAGGTCTTTTAAAAGCTTTTGATTGAGTCCCACATGATGTTATGTGCTGAACTGAAAGAAAAAAAATAACCAAAACACAAAGGCCAGGCTAAAATCACTCTGTACTCTGGTAGGTGCACAAGTCGTTGAAATACTGCTTGTCCAGAGTAATTATCAATGATTCACTGTCAAACCAGGGGAACGTTGTAAGTGAGGTCCCACAAGGGTCTGCTGGGGTCAGTTTTACTCAATGCTTTCATTAATGGCTTGGATGAGAGTAATGACTTGTATAGAGAGTAAAATTTGTGGGTGACATCAAGATGGAAAAGGTTTGTGAGCACTTTGGAGAACAGGATTAGCATTTAAAATAATCTTGCTCCACTGGTGAAGTGCTCTGAAATCAATAAGATCAAACTCATTACAGAATGCAAAGGACTCCTCTTAGAGGGGAGAAGCCAAATGCAGAGATGCAAAGTGGAGAAGAGCTGGCTAGGCAGTGGTACTGGAGGCAAGGTTTGGGGTCCTGCAGTCAGTCATGGACTGAGGATGAGTCAATAGTGTAATGCTGCTGGAAAAAAACATTCACCCTCTCAATGGCTTTACTGCTCCATAAGCTGAACAAATGTAACTCTGCTGAATATAAGGATAATTACCCTGTGCTAGTCAGCACTAATTACTAGGGTTGTGTGCCCAGTATGGAAAATAATAAGAAAAAAATAAACCAGGAAACACTAGAGAAGAGGAAAAGGAGTGATGAAATTTATTTAATCTACAAAAAAAAGGAAACTGAGTGACTACCTGGTAGCATCCTTCACCTGTGTAAAAGACTTTCAGGGAGAAAGAAAGTCTCCTCCATGCCAAAAAGAAGTAAGATAAAAATTGATTTGCAGCAAGAGAGATAGATGTTAGATCATCATTTTCTTGGTATATCTCAGCATTTGAAGAGGACTCAAAGAATCCCCATTGTCAAACTTTCAGAAGAACAAGACAGACAAATTTCTTTCAGGAATATGCTACAGAGAGTCAATTCTCTCTCAAAGGAGACAGGACCTTTATGTTTCTTTCAACCTTATGTATCCATGATTTTTCTCTAACAGCTTAAATTACAAGGTAACATAATCTAAGAATCTAATTCTGCAATTTAGTATTGAAGTGTGTAGTCAATACCAGTCAATTCATTCTGAGCTCCTGCAAGCCAGTGGTGTACAGAACCAAAAAGCTGATAGATCATAATTACATCTATGGCACAGCTTCTTGTACTAAAGGGCTCAATCCTGACAATCTTCACAAATGTCTTTGTACAATTATGTTACCTTCTCTCAGGCAGGAAAAAGTGACTCAGGTCTGTATAAGACAGAAGGACTAGGCTTATTCAGGAATACTGGTGTGCACAGTGCAAAACCATTTATCACCCTGATGTTATTGGCTTTCTCTCACTGGTGTTTGTGACTGAATTCACCTAAAACTACATCTTGATCCAATTCCACGTGTGAAAAGAAATACTACAAACACTTGCTTTTGCACTTCTGTGACTGGTGCTGGCTGCTGCTGGGCAGAGTGGCACCATGCTGGCAGCAGACAAGGACAGGCTGGGTGGGCAGCTCACCCTGGTCTGCACTTCTGTGCTGGGTGCAGGGCTCACCCTGCTTGCAGCTGAGCATCTGGTCTGCAGCTTCTCTACAGTACTGTATTGCAGCATCATGAAAGGATGCAATTTATTTCTGCTATTAGCACTCTGTTCTAGCATTTTGCCTCCTTCTTTCCTATTCCCAGAATCCTTGACTTGAAAGTAGAAAAAAATGCTGTAAAATCAAGCAAGCTGCAATGAGATGCTGCTTATTCATTCAATGGTTGGGTTCTTTTTCTATTACCAGCTATTTTGTTTTGGAGACCAGGTAAGTGTACCAAGAGACATGTGAGGTCTCTGGAGAGATTTGAGATTTCCAGTCAGTTATGCAGAGTACTGGGCTAGGGACAAGTCCAGAGGATCTGCACTGTCAGGTCAGTATGAAACCTTCTTACCCTAAGTTTATTTTTTACCCTTTCTTCTCTCCTGAGGAAATTTCAGATGGGAAAGAGCTGGGAAGGATGCTGAGAGTGAGTATAGGGAATGAGAAAGGTTCTAACCTAGAGACAGAAACTGAAAGCTGTGAAATCAATTCTCCTTTGAGGTAATCTGGGCCATGGCTAGAAGCTTGGCTGAAGGGTCACTCTGGGGTGGGCTTTGGGGTTTTAGGTTTCACATTCAGGTGAAGAAAAGCACAGAGCCACCTGTGCTGTGAGGGAGTGAGGCAGGGGCTGTGACAGTTAAGGGTAGAGTTTGGGTTAGGATAAGAGAAGAGGAGGAAGAACAGAGTGATATTTGAGATGAGACTGGCAGGCAGCTACTAAAGGAAGCTGAGAGCTGCAGAGTTCTCTGCTGAGGAATTTGTTGTCTGGGCACAGCTAATCCTAACCATAGAGTGTTCTGGGAGGGCTGAGGCTGGCTTTGGGAGAACCCAGCTTCTCAGTACAAAGCTGACCAGGAAGAATTAGTAACATGAGAGTGGCCAGAAAGACCCCAGAGGTCAGGCCAGAGTTTCTCCTAGCCTCATGGAGCAGGCATTGGGGTAATGTGGCAATAGGGTCTCTGCAAAGGAGGAACAACCAGTCCCTTCTGAGGAGAAGCCTGCAGTTAGGTCCACAGGTTACTCAAATCCTGTAAAAACCTGTGCTCTGCTCTGCACCCTTTCTCTAACCCCAACAACAGAGGCTGGCAGAGATCTGCATGGATGTGAGTGAAGAGGACAGACAAGGTGCTGCCCCTTTCAGAACCCAGATCTCTTCTTGACTCCTTCTCATATCTCTCCTTATCATATCCCCACAGCAAACCTCCATCCTAACCTGCAGCCTTGGGACACAACCTTCAAAGGGGTCTCTGCCTCTTTGGTTTTCTACTTCTGTTCCTCCATCTTTATCACCTTTCTTACCATAGTCTTGAAAGTCAAGTGCAGGTGGTAAATGCTGCTGTAGATCTACTTACCCAACCTTCTGGCCAGCCCCTATGTCCTCTACAATCATGTAGTACTTAAGAGGAAAGTCATCCAAACTTTGAAAATGGAAAAGAAAGAAAACAGCAGTAAGACCTCAGAGTCTAGTGTCAACATCTGATTTGGCTTTGGAGAGCACTGGCTCAGTGAGTGAACAAAGTGGGTTTAATTTGATGAAGTAGTTGCTTTTGATGGAGAGAGAACTATTCACCAGGGGAAAGACTGGATAGTTGTACCTGCTCTGAGGCATGGGTAGAGTATTCCTCAGCCAGTGCAAGTGCCAACTGTGTGGTGCATGTAGGTAGTGGAAGGAAGGTTCTGTTTTCTCTAACAAACTGCATTAAGATTGCAATAGAACAGAGTGAACAGTACAAGGATACATTCAGTATCTCACAAAGTTAAGGTCAGCTAAAGTGCATAGCATTTTGTATTACCTCTTGTGAAAACAGACAGAAAGAGAAAAATAGGAGCTCCAGGGATAGGTATTGTTAGTGTCTGGCAGCAGAAGGAACAAGCACAGAGGTTAACACCTAATCACACAGGTTAGTGTTATTACCCCAGAGAATATCTCCCCCTGGCCTCTACAGCTTCAGCCTCTCCTGTTTTATGCTGTGTGACAGCAAGTGCACACCTACTTGGCTACAGAAGAGATCCAGCCTGTGGCCTCATCTCAAAGAGCAACTTTTTCCTGGATAATACTGTTGACTTTAGTCATAACACTGAGACAAGTGCAGACTCCATCATCTGGCTGTACATGGGAGAAAAGGAATAAGATTGCTTTACTTCCCTGATTTATAGAGGAAAAGGGAAAGTTGTGATTTATTAAAACAAAATAAGTATTTCTCCAAAATAAAGAACTGTAGAACTTCACTCAGCCAAACATTTCTCAAGCTGCAGGAAGACAAAGAAGTTGGAAGAGACTATGAATCAAATACATTAACTTTTATACCTCTCCTGTAGCTGTATCTGTGCCTTCCATCTGCAAGACTCTGTTCTGTGTTCAGCTATTCAGTTTGTGGAACAGAAACCTTTGAAAAGCTGACTGAACTGAAGAATATTAGACTTCTGTTTAAAAAAATGCCTATAATACCCTCATTTTTTAATTACCCAGCAACTAGTTCAAATACTTAATATACAGTGCATTTATTTTGTTCAACTCTGTATCAGACTAGTGACATTATGGTTAATGTCATTATTTTTTTCAACAAGGTTAGAAACAAGGTCACCAAAGAGATATGTACTGTTAACAGTCCCAGTGATCATGTGAAAATAAGATCCAGGGAAGTTAGGTAGTGTTTAAACCCATTCACTAATGCTTATAAAACAACTCCTGATATTTCCTCGTCTCACAGAGATACAGAGCTTCAGATACCAGACCTATGGCACACAGTTTCACTTCTACTGGGAGAACATTATCACCACTAGCAGTGGCCTTATATTATTTAGAAAGCCCTGCTTATGTACAAACTCCAGAATATTCACATATCCATGGCAGCCAGGGTCAGGTCCAGCAGCACTGAGTCAGGGAGGACACACATCTTCTATCTCATAGCAGAAGCATGGACAACCTGCTGCTGAGCAGCCTCCCTGTGTACCAGCTGAGCTGCTCTGAAGGAGAGAGGTTATACACAACAGGGTAAGACCTCACAGTTTACCAGTTTAATAGTAAACCAGCTGGATTTTAAAGAGTTAGGGAGTGCTTGTCTGAAGTTGTGGTTCCAAGAGAAAACACACGAGGCTTTAGGTACCTGGCTCTGGGTTCCTAGACTAACTAACTAAACCTACCTAACTGAAGCTGCAGCTGGATGATGAAGGGCACTGAAGCAGTACAACTCACCTGACTGCATCAGATTTGTTCCAGAAATTTTGAAGGGACAGCTTTGTTTGCGCAGCCTGTATGCCAGATCTAGTATTCAGTGTCCTCTTAGCACAGGCACTTGATGAGGGATAGCTCAGAGAGGCAGTTTAAAGCATCATCAGTGTGAATCATGTTTTGGGTGGTTCAGCTACCTGGGCAGAAATGTAATTTCCTCCCTGAGCCTGACCAGCCTTTTTTCCCCCCAAGTGTTGTAATGGTCCAATATTAATAACATGGCATCAGAGCCTCACAGATAGCAAACAGGTTGAGTAAACTTGAGAAATGAATACATAACCCACCAGAAATCACAACAGAATTTGGGCACAATAGTTTCTGACGTGGTAAAAGAAGGCTGTGACTGTTTGTGTCAGCTGATCAGTTGACATAAATGACATAAATTATTTCAGCTTCATTTAGCCTTTTTACCTTTACCACTTCTACAGATCCAGGTATAATTGTATTTCAAGAAAACAAGTAAACTTTTCCAATATTTGACAAAGTGAGATCTCTTTTGAGAAGACAATGCTTTTCAAAAGCTATCACAGCTCTAGACATGTGGTGGTAGCTCATAACATGCTTACAAAAAGCCTTTTAAAATTGTCTGGCAGATTCAGCCCCACCTCATTCCATTGTAAGAAAGCAAATGGGCTGCAAAGAAAACCTACTTAAATAGTCTCCCAGCAGGCACTTTGGTTACTACCCAGTGTGAGTTACAAATTGGGTAGTAGAAAAAGCAAAGAAATAACAGGCTTTGATAATGTTAAGGTCTTAAGCTAGTATTAGTCCACTTCTTATTAGAATCATACAAACACAAAGGCAAAAGCTTAGCATGACTTCCTTGAATAAGTTGTAGTATGAATAAGTTGAGCTACATGGGAACATAGACTTCAGAACACTGTTTAAGTCACACCTCTGTGACCTGTTAGAGTCTTCAGCATGCTAACTCAATTGAGACACTAAAGTAGATTGCATTTACCTTTCCTGCAAAGCATACCCTTCCTCACCTCCTCCAGCACTCTTATAATTGAATAAACTCTGCTGACTTAAATCATGACTAACCAAGAGCAACAGACTTGGCAGAAAATGCAGACCTCACAGAGAGCTGTGAGGGTCTTCTTGTGCATGCACAGGTTTTCAGACGGTTCTCCAGTTTGTGCATTAATGCAATGTATCATTTTGGTCATTCTTGCTGGCTCCTAAATGAAGACAGTGCACTACTGATGTGTCTTTTGGAGGCCACAGGATCTGCAGGCAGGACTGAATCACACTCCCTTTGAAGATGACTCCCTTCACTGAGACACCAGTTGTCCTGTGCTGGAGATTTCCATCTGACAGCAAAGCTAGCTTCTCTTTAACTAGGTCACATTACCTGCTCTGGAATAGACATAAAGAAGCAGAGAGCATTTATCTTGCTGCAAGTCATTGTTTTGTTGTGGTGGTGATTTCTTCCAAAACACTTCCTCAGTGCTATGAATTAGAATTTCAGGCTCCTAGGGGCTGATGGAACAGCGCATTTTGGAGTTACTGCACTGGAATTAGCAGCATGGTTTGTTGTTGGTCACTAAATCTACATTTGCCCTCTCTTCTCACATAAATGTAAAAATACCATGATTTGCCTTTTGCCAGAAGAGTTCATTGTTTTCTGACTGTGAATTTGTGGCTCAGGGCTAAATAGCAATTGGTATAGATAGATACAGGACATATTTCTCCCAGGTAGCCTGTTCTTAGCAGTTAGCTAAGCATCATTTTTTGCAAGACACAAGAAAAAAAGCAATCCAAGGCTGAGCAGGAAGTAAGAGAATTCTTAAGATTTGGGTTTTTTTTCTTTTCTATGTTGGTAACCTCAGTGCTAACTTATTTGATATATGTTTACTTAGTCTACTAGGATGCACAGATAACTTTTAAGCAGATGCTTAACATACAGAATAATAGTACCTGCAATGTTTATAGGTGGCAGTAAGAGTTCACTGGTTTAAGAGGCAGAACATTCCAGTCAATACACAGGAGCAATTGCTCATACTGTTCTAAGAAGTTTGTAGTGTTTTAAGTCCCCTTTCCACTGGTTCAGGTATCACCAAGCATTAACAGATGAGTAAGGGTGTAGGAGCAGAGGCAGACCACAGGTTCTGAGTTGATATCACTTATTTGTTGTAGGAAATGGGAGCTTGCTCTACTGATGACAGAAGATTGAAGCATCCAGTGCCAATATAAGCCATCCTAGCTTTTACTGACAGCTGCTTTTCTTCATTTCCAGAGAAGCATTTCCAAGACACAAGATTTGTATCTCACTGCTCCATGCTTTCTACACACAGTGCTTAAGGGATAATCCCCAGTGCACTGTAGTATATGAAGCAGTAAGTGGCTGCTGAGATTAATAGGCTGAGCAAAGCTGAAGCATTTAATCAATCTCCAAAAAGTACTCATTGCCAGAATGTTACAGGCAACAGAATACATTCCTCATGTACAACAAACCTTAACAAGGAACAGCAGAAATTCTATTCACCAGTGAGGACTTAAACTGCTGAGCTGTCCTCTTTCTTAACAGGACTTCTCAGTATCTGGTGGAGATGAGGGACTGACTACAGTCATAACCAAGCAGGAGACATGTACAGGCTTAGACATGACTGAATAAATATGCTGTGGATAAGTGTTTGCATGCTTTATGTGGGAGGCATAATGTCCTATTTCTTTATGTCATGATATCTTTAAGACAGAAGAATAGTAACAAGTATTAGAACCTCTTCCTGGTGTAAGAAAGAGCAGAATAAGAGGAGACTTTGGCTCTTATAGATATGACTTAGGACAGCTGCCAGACTGCTGCAATTTACAGCATTGCTTTGAAGTTCTTACCTATGCATCAGCAAGGATTACTGAAATGAGGTTTACTCTGGTAGACCTTGAGGGACACCTTACATCTTCTAGGATGTAGAATGATAACAAGACTAGGGAGCTCCCATCCTACAGGAAGCTCTTGTATGAGCCTACAACCTACATATATGCCTTGCCTGCACAGAGGTCAGTGGTCAGGCTTCTGACTTCAAAAATTGTCTTGTAGGATCCCACTCTCCCATAGAAACACACTCAGCGATCTGCCTCAGAGTCCATCACACTCCTCCTGCTGGCCTGAGCCACTAAACCAATCCAGAGAGTTCAGCAAGTCTCTCTCATAAGAAATTTATATTCCATGATAATGATTAATGTAAAGATGTGAGCCCCAAGAGGGCAGGAAGAACATGGGGATACAATTCCCTACTCCTCCACTCACACTTTCTCCTGTATCCTTACATGTTTATTTGTACTTTACCAATATCTGATCAAAGAGAGGATTAGAATTTTCACTATGAAACCACTTGTTATTTAACCTGAGAATAAGGCTGAGAAGTGCTGGTACTGCATCCATCTCACACTGGACTCTTATCTTGCTTTGCACCTCTTCTCTAGATGCCATACAACTCTTCTTCCTCCTCTTCTTCTCTAGACTATAGCTCCTGGTTATTCCAGTTGAATGTGTCTCCTACCACAGTCTCTTCCAAGTTTTCAGGGGCTCAGTTTCCAGAAGTATCCTACATGTTAAAGGAAATATGCAATCATTGGTCACTTGAATGTCTTCTGTGTGACAAGTTGATGCTTTCCAAAGGTTGTATGAGAATGCAGCTGAAGAAGCATCCCTGCTTCAAGCTCAGGGGTTTCAAAAGCAGATCAATAGGCTGGATTGGATCTGAATCAAGTTTCTAATACTCATCTTTTCAACTTCACAGAGAGGGAAGAACTATAAAAGCACAATAAAGAAGATAATGGCTGTTCATTTGTAAGAATTTTGAAAACAAACAGACAGACAATAGGCAAAACCAGATTTACCTTGCCATAAATCCAAGGTAATCTACTTTTCCCTAGCAGCTTTGTAATGAATTCTCATTAGTTTATAGATGAGGTTGTGACACTTAAGTGGATAATGTTACATGCCTTTGTTTATCTTTCTTTACTCATCTGATGGATGCCTATAGTGTCTCTAGGATGTTCTTGCTTTTTTTAACTCCACACAACTGAAATATGAACTAATTTGTCTATCATATAATGAAAGCCAGGGTGATTTTTAATGAGTGCAATTAAAAAATTATTTTTTAGGACAACACACTGACTAACCTGAATGAAATGTTAACAGAAAATTGTCCTAGTAAGTTAAATGGAAGGAAGGACTTTAAGGCTTTACTCCTAGTTTCATTTAGGCAGGCTTTATGAGAAGAGAAGATTCTCCAGATTTTATTTACATCAATATAAAACTGGAATAAGTGCATTGTCAGGTACTTTATGTTTCCATCTGTAGAATATGTTCTTCAGAAACATTTCCAGAGCAAAAAGAACTCTATACTTGTCTTTCTTGAATGTTATGAGTTTGATTTCTTTCACATGAAAAACATCCAAAAGCATTTGGGATTTTTCTGGGGCCAATTAAGTTCATCAATCCCTATCACTCCCAGCTCTGAGACTTTAAGGGAAGAGGCATTGCTAGCTTGAGATGGCCTACTGGTACATTTTTAATTTTCTAGTTCTGAAAAATAGTTTAAGACTATATCTACATTTCAGACATGGATTTTACAGGTTTTCTGAAGAGCTCTGTCATCAAAATTTACATATGTTCCTGTGAGATCTTAAGGGATGGAAAATGTCATGCTAATGTAAAAGAACAGATTTTGACTCTGACAATCCATAACTAACTTGAAGGAATATTACCAATTAGTTTGAACTCAAAGGTTGACCTGCCTTAAAATTACTTTGCTATAGCAAGAAATGTGTTTTTCATTTTAAGAAAATCACATTTTAACTTTTTAAAGAAAAAAAAATCCACTACTTTTTGTCTGAAAAAGAGAGTGAGGTCTGATCGAGTAACCATTCCAACACACGATAGTTGAAGAGCTGTCACAAAGAGAAGAGCTATCCATGTGGAGAAAACAAATGGGAATCCAGTCCAATTCTTTATTCCACTGATGAATAAAACTGTTTAGATGAGACTGTACACTCTACTTCAAGACTACTGTTGACTTTACTGATTACATTGCAGCTATTCATGAAAAAAAACCCCAAAATACACTTTTGGCATATGATCTAAAAAAAATAGTAGAAGAGGAAAATATTATTCCTATTAGGAAGGGGAATTAGGTACTTGGAAGAATAGACAACAGTGTAAGAACTGAGGTCACTCAGTCCTTTCCCACATATTTAAAGGACAGTCTTACCTTCTGACAAAGATGCGGTTTTTCTGATTTCTTTAAACTGTACTTAAATATCTACAGCAAGAAAAGTGGATTTGATATTGCCATATGCAGAAATTGACAACACAGTAAAGTAAGTTTAGTACAGTAAAATAAGGGTCAGTAAGTGAGAAGCTCACTGCTGCCAGAATAATGTCATTTTATTCTGACCATATATTAGCATTTTTATGCCTACCTTGGACAAGATGTAATGTAGTGGGTACAGAGTGACACAGGCACCAGAGATATTTCCCAATTAGCTGCCTTTATTAATTCAGTGAACCAAAAGCAAGTCCCATCCTGTGCCACTACAGCTGATTTTCAGTAATTAGTTTAAAAATCAAAACATCTTTCCCAACGTTTGCTAGGTAGCTATATAACCATTAATTATTCTGTGAAAGGTTTTTTGTAATCTAAGCTTTCCCATCCTTAGCTTGAGCCCCTTTCTTCTTGACCTGCTGTTTTCTGAGACTAAATAATTCCCTTCTTTCATTTATGCTGTTGGCTTGATAATATTTATAAGCCTACTTGTTTCTCCCTGGAGTTTTCACTATGCTAGAGGATACAAAATTTGCCTTATACATTCTCCAGGCAGTAGAACCTGTTTTACAGGTGTCCTGCTTGATCCCCAGCTGACAACTAAGCCCCACAGAGGCACTTGCTCACTCCCCTAAGGGATAGGGTAAGAGAACTGGAAAGGTAGAAGTGACAAAACTCCTGGGCTGAGATGAGGACAGTTTAAAGGTAAAACAAAAGCTGCACACACAAGCGAAGCAAAACAAGAATTTCACTCACCACTTCCCACCAGTAGGAAGGTGTTCAGCCATCTCCAGGACAGCAGATCTCCATCACACATAATGGTTACCTGGAAAGACACAAGCTATCAATGTGAATGTCCTTCCCACTTCCTTTACATAGCTTTATATACTGAGCATAATGCCATATGGTATGGGTTAGCCCTTTGATCAGTTGTCCCAGCTGCGTTCCCTCCTAGCTTCTTGTGCATCCCCAATCTACTCACTGGTGGGGTGGGGCGAGGAGTTGAAAAGGCTTGGATTCTGTGTAAGCACTGCTCAGCAATAAGAAAACATCCTTGATATCAGTATCTCACAGTCTGCCACAGCCCCATTTGTGGTGATGTTAAAGTTTGCCCCCTAAACTGAGTAGAGGGAGAGCTGCAATTACAAGTAGCAGCTCAGACAGCAAGTTCCAATTAAACAGTAATTCAGTGACAAATAAAACTCCAGGCATTACTGAGTTCCCATTCTGGTGAAAAGAAAAAAAACCCCAGTGTCTTCCAAATATATCAGATCTACCTACATTATTTCATTATTATTAATTAGGATACTCAGGTAAAGCAGACCAACCCTTTATTAGCTGAAGCAGCACTCTGGCAGTGACTGGAGGGTTTTTTTCCTCATTGATTAAGCAATGGATACAAGCTGAACCAGTAACCTCATGTGAAGGGTATTGAAGCTGAATGCCTAGCAGATTTGTAGGAAGTCTTATTGCCACGGGACAGATAGATCTATATGTGTTACCCAGGGTAAAACTGCATGAATGACTTTGAAAGGAGAATGCTGCTGGATCGCATAGTAGCAAATAATTGTTAATTCATCTTAGCGCGAAGTCTTTTTACACCTCATGCAAAATAAACCACTTTAGTGGGAGGGTTGATGGAAGAACATTCCCTTTCAGTGCACTAATGAGGCTAAGCGTTACCTTTTGTGAGGGGAAAAAAAAAGGAGAGTTGTTCAGTGGACTTAAGAGGAAAACTTGCCCTTCCTTTGCTAACCCCTGCTGTGCCGGAAATACCGAGCAGGTACCTGCGGCAATGGCCTGCGGCAGATGATGACACCCAGTCCTGCACCCTCTGGTTGCACTGCACCTACAGAGAAGCTCTGGCAAATTCAGTCCTGTCATCCCGAGATGTCAACCTTGCCCCAGTGCCTCAAAATAATACTTCTATAGAGGAGCTGGAAGATGAAAACCTTTGTTGATGGTCTGGTGTGGGCATACTGGTTTAAACCCCCGCTGGAGATGAGTAATGTGTCTGCTCTGGCATTGCAGCAGCTGAGGTGCAAACATTTTACTGCTGACACTGCTGTGAGAGAACTAATCTGCAAAATAGAGCATCCTAAGCCACAGCAGCTCTTTGCCTCAGGGAACATGAGTCAGGGTGCTTAGGTTGCACTGGTTTCTATTAATTGCCTACTTAACTCCAAAGAGGCAGACGTGGTTATTTCATTTAAACTTACATTCTTACAAACTTAAAATAGAATAAAATATAGGTTAGAGCAAAAGTTGCCTAAAAACTCATTAGACTTCATTTTCCTATGTTGTAATGTGATGTGAGAATTAAATGGTGGCAGATATGGAGTCACGTGTATAAAAGAGCCTCTCTTGAGAATTTCTTTTGCCTAACATGACAGGAAAGTTCATGGTCTTCACAGAACAGATCCAAAAGGTTTAAGCTCTGTCTTGCATAAGCACAAAAACAAATAGCAACTAACACTTCATAAACTAGTAAGCTTACACTGTGTCCTGCTTAATTTTCCTAAAAAGACAGGGATACAAATACCCATCTGGATATAAAGAAGGTTTGAAATGGCTACAGGAGAGATTTCCTGGGCAAAGAGAGGCAAGCTCTTTATTTGTGTTTGGTGAGTTTTCCTCTCATATAAACCCCATAGCTGGGGCCAGCTATAGCAGAAACCAGTTATTAAAATCTGCTTTGTGTTTCAAAGAATGCATGATCTTGGTCAGTAACACTTAGGACTTTCTTTTATTGTGTGCTGCAAAAGCAGCCTGGGATGCAAATGGGCTGTTGAGGCAGAAAGCAGATATTTTCTCCATAGCTGATTCATTGGTTGTTGCATGGCAATTAGTGGATCCCATTTTGCCTTATAACTTCCAAGGGAAATTCTCCTTGAGTGGAGCCTAATCTGTGCTTGAGCATAGTGACCTGCACAAACACAGTCAGAATTTCACACTGCAAAAAAAAAAGAGACCCCCATGGCCTGTTACAAAATGCAGTTGCCAAAAACAAACACTGGGAGCTATTTTTAAATGCCCAAATTGAATGGCACTGAAATGCATTTTTCAAATTTTAAAAGCCCTGCTTCCTTATAATGTGGAATAGTCACTGACTGTTACAGTGCTGAGTGAGAACACAGAACATTTCCCTGCAAAACCCTGATCTCCTGGGCTGAGCAGAGGCTTGCCAGTCCACTTCTTCTACAGCAAACAAGGTCTGTTTCTCTTCTTTTCCTGCAGGCAGAGACTGAAGCATTATTCGAAGTAGACTGCATTGGGCTGTAGGAAGCTCACAGTGTTGGGGTTTTTTCCACTACCAGCCAAAGCCCCTGATGGTTAAACTTTACCCCAACAGGGAGACAGATGAAGGAGAGGGAGATGTGATGGCAGATGGTAACCCACAAGGAGGTGAGAACTGCACACTGCACCTTGGCACTCAGTGACAGGACAACTTTACAGTAACCTACTTTGCTTATAAATTGGATGAGGATTATTTGCTGGTTCCTCCCCCCCCCATCTTCAGTCAGATCATCACAAGGCACATGCACACAAAATAATTAATTAACTGACCAAGCTCTGGGAAGCTGTATTTCTAGTGCTGACCAGGGGTAAGAGAACTGATTTTAATACAGTTAAGCCAGAAATTGTTGTGTAATTTCAGGCTTTAATACAGTCTCAGTGTGTAGATAGGCTTGGGAACAAATTTTCTTACTCAGTAAAGCACCAATAAGTTGTTTAGTCATCACTGTTTACCTGGCCTGAGTGACCCCAAAATCTGCAGAAATTCAGCAGAGGTTTTGCTGTGCTTTCTGCATCTATTTGCCTTCAAACAAAATCATGTTCAATGAAGGTAGGTAACAGGTAAAGGGGAAAGAAATCTGACTTTTTTTGTAGTTTTCTGGTTATCCTGTCTGCTTTTATCCATTAAAAATAACTTGCTATCTAAATGGATCTTGTCTAAATGAATTGTGCTGTCTCTGTGTAGTGTTTCCCTAAGGAATCCACTGAAATACTGTTATGTCTTTGCCTGTTCTTGGCTGGCTGAGATATTAATTAACTATATGAATAAGTCTAGGAAAATAAAAGTAGTATTCTGTCTTAATTCATGTGAGTAAGGGCGTTAATGCCTCATACATGGAGCTTGCCAGCAGTTACTTCACTGTGTGACCTGGTCTGCTGTTCCACAGTGCCCCAGTTGGTCAGGGCATATGCAAAGAAGAAATCATGAACACAGCAGCTTTGTTTTCTTCCTGGTTGGTCATTGTTTGTTCATTTTACAAGACCTCTCCAGGATTTTTAGCTCCAGGAAGAACTTCTTTATTGACACTCCCATTCTTCCTGTGATGCATAAAGCATACACCTGAATATAAGCCTTCCTTGGCTCTAAGCTCAGGGCAAGGTAAATGTACATTTTCTCTGCCACTGGCTTACCTGGAACATGATATATCTGCATATAAAATAATAAATTTAGCTGGAATAAGAAAAAAGTACTTAGTATTGTTTAAGAATGCTGAAATTACAAACAATAGTTGCAATAGCTATTTTATGCTGCTCACCAGTGAACAGTTTATGCTCCTGCAAAATGCTTATTTCCAGTGTGCCTATTACACAAAAAAGAAAGCATTTAAACATTTGAAAAACAGAACTTACTTTTCAGTTTAGCTATGGCCAGTAACATCTACATTTCAAACCTCAAACTTGATTTGAAAATAACCATGTTCCAGGGAAGTAGCTGTTATAATTGCTTCTATGTTTGGTCTAAAACTTTCTCTCTATATGCTCTGCAAGCTTGTGTAATTCACATTCAGATGAACACACTGAGAAGGGTTCAGGTGTTTGCTTCCCACAACAGAAGACCCAGTTGGGATTTACCAAGCCCCTTGCTTTCCTGTTGCAGGGCTGGTGTAGCCCTGAGCCCATGGGATGGAAGCACCAGTTTGTCACCTCAACATCTCAGAAATGCTCAGGCTCTGCTGTTGGCTCCTCTGAGTTAAATGCAGAACAGCTCATTGCCTTTGATGCTGCTGCCTTGCATTGCCCCTGACTGACTGAGAGCACAACTCGGTTCTGTGTCACCATCACCCTGCTGATTTTGCACAACTGTTTTCCTTCAAACAATGAATAATGCCTAGGTAGTGTAAACTCCATGGGGGATGAGGCAGACACTATCAATTCTGCCAGTGGGATTGAAGCATCTGGGAAGTTCTTTTATTTCCATATTTCCATATTTTACACCTTAAGAACTTCAACACTTGATTGCAAAGGAGTTTGCTGTAAGAGACTGTAAGTTCCAGAAAACAGACAGATAGCACTGCTGTTTTCTCAGACAATCAAGAATAAAGACTGAAGAGATTGGCCAACAGGAATGACATTCTCCTGTCTGTAGTCTCCACAAAGAAGAAAAGATCCAACTCAGCGTTAGCATTCAATGTCTATTTTACATCTACCATCGATTGACTGTGACAGGGAGATCCTACCTTTGAACACCACAGCCCACAAGCAGCTCTCACATTTGTGAAGAGCAAAAACATACTCAAGCTCTGACAACCCTGCAGCTTTGCTTAGGAGTGCTGTAATTCGAGCTCGTATCTCTTTACCTTGAGCTTCAAATCTGCTTAGCAAACCTGAAGGCTTGGCTCTAAAACCAGCAGTCATGTTAAGATGCTATGCTAGTTACACTCTAGATTTGTCAAAACAATCTAACCAACTCTGACAGGAAACCAGAAACAAGAAGGAAAAATTTGGCCAAATTCCTATATCCAAATATTTTTACAGCATGAAAAATTGAACTAATAATGCTTCTGTCTGGTTAACAGCTGTCAAAGGATGAAAAATAAGCTACTGGGAATGTAGTCAATCACTCTCTCCTTTTAATGTGGTGTGAAATCCATAAAGGCATTTAGACTGAATCTTAATGTGTTTTATGGAAAAATCACTGTGTTGAAGAGATGCCAGTTTTTAACAAGCAGCGTCTGGTGCTTTCCCGGCCACTCTAGGCGTGTGTGCTCAGTTGGGAAAGGTGATTTTGCCCTCTGTTTGCCTCTGGGAATGTATGTTTAGCAACATTCCCTTTCTGCCCCCTCTGCTTGAGGTGGGTCACCAGGACATAAGCTTCATTCACAAAACAGCATCTGAGCTTCACCTGTTTCCTCTCTGCCGGTGACAGCACTTTTCACCTGCATGCAGCACGACAGGTCCTCTCCTGGCAATGCACACATGTTGCAGGCCACTGGATGTGGCCCTGACAAGTCCTACTGATTTTGTGAGCCTGCTTTTCTAAGAGAGTGCAGCAGGTGTATCAGCATTTGCAGAGGTGTGGCCTTAAGTTGTGTGCTGCATTCTTTAAACAGTGGGTACTGCTAACCCTTCCCTGCATGACACAATGAGGTATTAATGTGTGTGAAGAGCTCAGTGTTGAACCACGCAGAGAACAGCCTGTACATAGCCACAGACAGCAGCTTTTCAGATCAGGATGACAATTTTCGTGACTGATAGCATTGGGAAATGAAGTGCTCAGAGAATGTGTGGCTCAGGCTGTTGAAGGATTTGTGTTTCCCTGTGGCCCTGCTCTTCACTGGGGTTTGTTGGATGGATACAGCTGGATACAGCTGGGTACAGCGGTGATGGTCATGGTCTGTGGTATCGTCCTCATCTTGCCCCAGAGGAGATATAATGTATCAGGTGGTGCTAATGTATGGCCTAAAGCCCCCTTTGGTCACCCTCCTCTTCCAGCTCAGCAGACCCATGGCAGGTTTTAGACTGGTGCATCCTGGCTGACAAGCTCATCCTGCCCAAATCACTCATACATGAAAGGAGAGCCAGTCTCAAGGTTTTCTGCCATTGTTTAAGGTGAAAGCTCCATGTGAAATGTAACTGATGACATTCCCCCTCTTTATGTCTCCACCAGTCCTCCCAGTTATTGAAATCAGGGTAGTCATCAAGGGCCAGTCTCAATGGTAGTTTTATACAATAGAAATCTATGGTTCTAGGCATCTGAGTAAGTGACAGCTCATTTCCTATAAACTCACAACCACCTAGAGCTCACTTTCTCATGACATAGACTCATTTTGTGGTCTGAAGCTCATCTTCTATGCTCAGTCCAGGTGATGTTTTAAATTCATTTTATAGAGAGACAGGAACAGAAACAATCCTGTACCCCAAATATAGACTGGTGCATAACTTCCATGCATGAGAATGGCAAAATAAATAGAAAAATACTTAGTGAGTTTTGTTATTTTATTTTCTGCTCATTACCTTTACCTAGTGATCTGTAGAAGTGAGGAGTTACTATTCCTCAAATCAATCATTTATCCATAATGTATCTTTCACACATGAGTTGAGGCTCTGGTCCACATTTTCTCATAGCTCCACAGGACCAATGATACAAAGAGATGCAATAGGAAAGCTCAGTGGTGGGGTCACACCCAGATTATCTTCCTGATGTCTTGTCACACTGAATTCTCCTTTCCAAACTGGGAAGGGCATGGGCATAGTCATAACAGATCAGTCTGAAATAGAAAGTAAATGCCTCAGGGATGGCTGTAGGGCTAGCATTGGTGTCATGGTTTCTGTCCAGCCTGATGCCATGAGTATAATAGCTATGGTTACAGCTGAGTTCCTTCCAAGCACTAGTTCAGAATGCAAAAACTATCCAGGAGAACCAGGCTCTGTGGAGGAAATGACCAGGACTGAACATGCATGATGGTTAACCCAGTTCAAAAAGAAAGTCACCTGTAAGACAAATACCTGTAAGACAAATACAGCTGTCTGCAGCCTGCCAAGCCAGTGAAGCAATAGGAACATTGGAATTCCAGTCCCTCAGCCTCCAGAAACATAACAGTTTCTGAACTTATGTACTGCATAACACACAAAACCTACTAAATATATTCTGCCAAACCAACATTCATGCTTTCTTTGCTCTATATATTCATATTCCTCTTTTAACTTAGATCAGCTCCCAGCTTCCAGAAATCAGCTGTATGCATCCAAGAAACATTGTGTATTAGTGATAGACAAAATTTGGAGGCTTTCCTGATATTACCCTGCTGTTTCAGTGTGCTGCTCTTTTATTCAGCTGTATGGCCTCATGCTTCTTCCTTTCACTCATGTTGGAAAAGATAGATAATTTGCTTTATTAAGATCATATCTCTTAAAATGCTATTCTTCCTACTGGATGACAAGTTCCCTCAGCATCTACTGAATTCAGTAGTGATGGGGTGCCGCGTGCTTCCAGGCGAGCGGGACAGAACG
>VWZX01001342.1:3924-15592 GCA_013399015.1 Galbula dea | reverse complement strand
TATGCCTAGAGACAGAGTCAAGGATAAAGTGTTCCATCACCTTTCCAGGGATGGAGGTGAGGCTGACTGGTCTATAGTTACCCGGCTCCTCCTTCTTGCCCTTTTTGAAGACTGGAGTGACATTTGCCTTCCTCCAATCCCCAGGCACCTCTCCTGTTCCCCAGGACTTATTAAAGATGATGAAGAGGGGCCTGGCAATGACTTCTGCCAGCTCCCTTAGCACCCGTGGGTGCATCCCATCAGGACCCATGGATTTGTGGATGTCCAGATGGCTTAGCTGTTCCCTAACCCAGTCCTCCTCAACTAAGGAAAACTCCTCCAGTATCCTAACATCATGTGGGGGCTCAGGGGTCTGGGGCTCCTGAGCACAGTCTCTAAGAGTATAGACAGAGACAAAGAAGGCATTCAGTAACTCCACCTTCTTTTTATCTTCTGTCACCAATGCACCCAACTCATTCAGCAGGGGGCCTACATTGCCTCTGGTATTTGCTTTTTTGGGCAATGTATTTGAAGAAGCCTTACATCATTACCACACCATAGGTGTTTAAAGCTGTGAAGTCTACTGAAGGCAATTGTTTTTAAAAAACCCAAACAAGCAACAAATACCAGTATGAGGGGAAAACTGCTCTTTTAAGAGCCACTGAATATGAGGGGGGGCAGCCCCCGCACCATGCAGTGATGCCAGCAGCCCTGAGGCTGGTGCAGGCAGCAGCAGGCAGAGGGAAGCCTGGCAGGTTTCAGGGTGGCTTCATCTCAGCATCACACCTTGGGGACTCTCAGGATGGCAGCAGCTCCACAGGGCCTATCTTAGCCTGTAGCTGTTATGCCATTGCAGGAGATGAAGCCTTGGGCTGTTTAACTCTGTTTTGGGAGAGATTAGGTAGATGTGGCCCAGCGAGGAGCCAGGGTGCAGGGCCATGCAGCCCTCACTATGGCTGTGGGGATGGAGTGGCGTCGTGCTCCCTGAGAGGCCACGACAACTCCCACCCCACACTGGCCCTTGTGAAGGGAGAGGTTTTGCCCTCCCTTGTCCAAGGATCATTTAAGCTTCGACTTAGTTACAGCTTTATCGGATGCTTGAGGGCAGATGTCCCCCGTGCCAGGCCTGCCGCAATCCCTGAGGTAACTACTGGTGGTAAGGAGAACACTACTTTTTCCTCAGCTCCTATGTGCACCGGGCACAGGTTACTAGAGTCATCAACAGTGCGCTATCACGCTGCCAGCACGACTACACACGTACTAACCACTTAAACCTCAGCTCCGCTTCTCTCCCGTTTAACTGCCCCTGGCGGGCACGTGGAACGAGGAGTGACAGCCAACGCGGCCAATGAGCGGCGCCGCTCCGCCCCCGCCGCACGGGGCACGCAGCTACTCCCACCATGCTCCTTCTCCTTTCGCCTCCCGTCTTTTTTTTTATTTCTCTTTTTTTTTTTGGCTGCGGGCACTCGATTGGCAGCTCAATCCACCAATCGGCGGCTCAGGCAAGGCCTCGGCGCCCGCTACCCAATCTTCGCCTGCTATTTCTCAAGTGACAGGCTGCAGAGCCAATGTGTCGTCTCCGCGGCCTTGGCGGTGGGTAGGGCACAACGGGAGCCAATGGAGGCGGGGAAGGCGGGCGTGCAGGGGAAGGCACTGCTGAGGGAGGAGGGCGGCTGCGTAGTTCGTTGATGAAGAGGTTCGTTTTGGTTGGCAGTTTGGTTGTGTTGGGGGAGAGAGGTGTTGGGTGGTTGCTTTTCGGAAGGAGCTGTTCCGCCGTCTGTGTATGGGTTGGGGGAAGGAGGCGAGTCTGGTCCCGGCAGGGGACGGAGGACTCCTCCCTACGCTCTTCTCCTTTGTTGTGGTGGGATGCGGCAGGCAACAGTGGGCCTCAACGGCGGTCCAGGGTTTGGGGTGCTGCTTCTTTAGGCGGGGGAGAGGAGGCGGCTTCTGGCCGCCGCTGGCTGGATATGCGTGAGGGGAAGCGGGGCGGGTAGGGGAGGTCCCTGCTACTTTTTCCCATTCCCCCCATACGGCGGAATAGTCCCCGATGGGGGACGATGAAGAGTGGGAAGGGCCGGTTTGTGCTTCCTTGTGTGTGTAATGGGGAGGGTGAAGGGAGGAGGGGAAAAAAAAAAAAGTAGTTCTGTTTCTTCCTCTCCCTCTCTGCTCGGTATTTTTTATTCTTGCAGAGATCATGTGTGCAAAACTTTATGCCGGGGTGGTGGAGCAAGTTAGGAGCAAGTTGCAAAGAAGTCCTTAGGATTCCAAGGTTTCGATTCAGCCAGTGCCCTTTTGTCTGTTTCTCTCCTAGTTCAGAGCCATGGATGTGAAATACACACTGTCTTCATGAGATGTGTAAATGTGAATTGAGATTAGTGGTTTTTTTCATGGAAGTAGTTTTAATGCTGTAGTTACCTATGCATTGTAAGATGTAAACAGACATAATCTATTAAGTGTTTCATCTACCTAAATAAGCATGTGGGAGAAGTTGTATTGTGATAATTGCAAGTAGTTGGTGTTACTGCAGAGTTGTAGAGTTCCTATTTGAATTTTTTTTTGTGGGGAGTGGAGGGGAAGAGAAAAAGTGTGGTATGGTACAGTCTTTTAGTCTTCACTTTGGGGAAATAAAAGAAGGAAAAAATGTGGGTAAGTGAAGAGCCCTTGTGATAGTCTGGGGGACCTCTTGAATTGAAGAGCTGGGACTCAGACTATAGCCTAGTCTTGTGTCTTTTTGTTTCACAGTTTTTGACTAAAACAAAAAAGCTATTGTGTGTTGTGCTCTCTTTACAAACAAGTGGATAGTATTAAGAAAATTTTTGGTTACTGTGTTTACCAAACAAGTATTTCTGAAAATGCTGCTAGTATAGAGCTTGTGTTATCACAGATCATGGTTATAAACAAGCCAGGTTCCACCTGTAGCAAGAAGTTTAAAAATTATAGCTTATTAGGAGGCTGCACTTAACAGCAGGTTTGTCTGTTCTTAAGTGTTCCTCTCTTAGACTGGAGAACTGTGCTTTTGGACTGATTTATGACATTATTTCTGTGGGGGCTGGACGCTGTAGTGAAAGACTGATTAGTCTGTTGTGTTCCCCAGACTGGGGGGGGGAAACACCTCGTTTAGGTGAAAGGCATCTCTTAGCAGAACAGGGTTGCCTTTTAGATTTTCCTATGCTTTATCACAGCTTTGGAACTTACATGGTGCATGAATAATTTTCCTGTGTGTATGTTTGTTCTGAGATCTAGCTTTAAAGCTTTAACATTACAAATGCCTTTAAAAAGAGGAAGAGAAAGATCTTATTTAAGGTGGCTTAAACTTAAAGATGAGTTTAAGCACACTTAACAATATATTTGGCTGTTTAATAGTGTAACCTGGTAGTTGATTGTTGTGCTGCACTTGTGTGGGTCAGACTTGGACTACACTGTTTATCCATTTAGCGTTAGGGCTGGATTGACCACCTCCCAGCGATAGGCACTCTCCACTACTACCCTCTTCCCTACCCTTCCCCCCCACCATGGGAAGGGAAAGAGAGCGAGCGATTTGTGGATTGGAAAACAAAACAACTACAACTACTTTAATGAAAATAGTAACAATACATAATGTGATAGATAATATATAGATGTGTGTGTGTGTATATATGTAGAACCAGCACCAAATTCAAACACCTCTTGATGGTAACTACATCACCATCCCCATTGATACTGCAACAGGAGGCCTTCAGCAGCAGATGGGAATTGGATTCAGGGGCTGGATACTGGAGCTGGATTTAGGAATGAAAGGGAGAGAGAAGCAGCAAAGATGGGTCCTTGAAAAGCAGAAGAGCAGTAAGCAAGAGAGACAGAAGAGGGAACTGACCCTCAGCTTTATATCGAGTATGACGTGTATGCAATGGAATACTTAGTTGGTCAACTTAGGGTCACCTGTCCTTTAGGTGCAGACTTCTGCTTTGCACCCCCCAACGTGAGAGAGAGAAAAATTCAGCGGTAGCCCTAGTTTACATAACCAATCCTCAGCAGTAAACCCAAACATTAGGCCTAATCATTGCTGGAAGCAGGCAGTGTTTGTAGAAAACATGCTGCCAGCTTCAGAAATAGTTACTTTAGAGGAGCTTTGGCTGGAAAACAAAGTCATCGAACAGAATCAGTTCTGTTTTAACCCAAACTAGGACACACTGACAGTCTCCAAAACAAATGGAAGTGTTTGGAGATCTGGTTTTCTTTATGGAAGAAGCTGGGCATGTGTAATGTAACATTGGAAGTTATCGACTTCCTGGAGGTTCTGTCTGATGAAAAGGAGAACAAAATTGAAAAAAATGAGGTTAAAAAAAAAATTGTCTCTTAATTGATCTTTTCCTTCACCCAGAAGCTAGATTCACAAACCAAATCAAACAAGCTTTATTTACAGTGTATTTCCAAATTGAAAGCCTTCCTGGTTCCTCCTCCATCTTCCTGTTCCACTTGATCTTTCAGAAGTCTTGAGCACCAATTGATATAATTGAGTTTATTGGAGCTCAAAAAAATCTCTGCTAGTGGGAGCAGCTTTAAAAAAGAAAACTTGTTTCCCTCTAATCTCTTTCCCACAAAAGTACTGGGAGAACAGGCTTCATAGTAGGTTCTGGATAACAATGAATGAGAGCTCTGCTTGAGACTGAGGACCATTCCTAAGTTTTGCTTAATGAAAGAACAGTACACAAAGTTTTAATTGTTATAACAAGTATTCTGGTGTTTTCAGATGTATTCAACACTGCCTTAATGATTGTGCATGTAAATGCCCTGTAATTGAAAGCATCCATTTATGGGACTGACTTGCTAACTGAGCTGTAAATTCTGCTTTTCAGATTGGATTTAATGACTTCTATCATAAAGCAAAAACTGGTTGTGAACTGTGCTGAGAGGCAAACAATACCTAAGCTTACTTTGCCAAAATATTTGTAATTGTTAATTTGTTAAACTGAATTGCTGCAGATCATGTGATCGGATTAGTTTTTTGTAATAGAATAGAGTACAGGCAGCCCTGTGTTCAATACTCTCTGGGCTAAAAGAAATTGGCTCTTGCAGAAAACCGTCCTAAACGTTGCTCTCCCCTTCCAGTAGAGAAACTGTTGCAAACAGTAAGGCTTTGTTCCAGGTGACATTTTTTATTATGTTTGTGTGTTTGACAACCATAGCGTGAAGAAAGACCAGGAAAACACTGTGAAAGAGCAGTTCCTGGGTCTCCTATCAATTTAGTCTGGGGCTCAAGCTTGATTTAATTACACGAGCAATATGAGCTTAAGGTAAGACACTAGCAAAGAGTAAACTCTGCTTGTCAAGGGGTGGGGTGCTGGCTGGTCTGTTTGAAGAACATTAGTTAGGCCTTTAATGAAAGTCAATTAGCATTAACTAATTGTTAAATGCAGTTGTTCTTGGTTTAACAAAGTGGAGAAGCTGCTAAACTATACAGATAAACTGAAACAGGTACTTAGGTACCTGATAATCAGTTCTGTGACTATTCCTGTCAAATTTAGCCCGAGTATTTATTTTCTAAAATAGTGAGACTGACACTTGTCTATTACACATAGAAAAATTTAGTCAAAGCAAATGAGGTGAGAAGGGCTTAAACTGCTGTGCTGCGGAGTGTTTTTGTGGAGCTGTTAAGGTCTTTTAGTTTTAAGGAGCAATGCGTGAGGTTAAGTGGGAGAAGTTTGTTGCTTTGCAGAGACAGGTGGATTGGCCAACTGCAGTTGTGGTAATTTTCCTCTTGCAGTTCTAGGAGAGTTTCTAAATTGCATTGGTCCTATTAGTAGTTTAATCAAAGTTCAGTAAAATTAACATATCTTCTTGTGTCTCCAATTGCATGCATGTGTTATACAGTGTGCTAATTTTCTATTAGCATTATAGCTTTTCATTGCTAATAATTAGTTTTGTTTTGCTTCTGTTCAATGCAAGACAAAATGCTTGTTTTATCATTTCTCAGTCTTAATGACTTCGACTTAATATAGGAGACATGCAGCACTGTATGAGGTATGCCCTTTAAAACTTCAACTCTCAATGTTGTTTAACCTAATTTAAGGTTTTGATGCTGCCTTAACATTAATTGAATTGCAGTCCTTACTGTGACAGGGGTGCATGTGAAGGGAAAAGGTAAATATTCCCTTGTCTTCTAAAAGATCTGAAACATTGTGCACTTGGTTATATTGATAAAGAATCTTGTATAAATTCCAGGGCTATGCAAAAAACCCCAAACCTTGCCTTTAAAAAAAAAAAATCACAAAAATGGAACTAAAATAGGGAGGAAATTACGTTGTAGACTCTCTCTCTTATACCACAAATTTTCTTCAGTCTTTCCTCAGGAACTTAAATTCTATCCTTTATTCCAGAAGAGCTCTTGCAAATGAAATTACTCTGACAGAATACTTCTAGTAAAACCAGGAGAGATCAGATTTGTTTATTTCAGGTGTAAGATGAATAAGCAGACTGATATGAAATATGTTGCATAAGACTTTAGAATAAATTACCCAGAAATCACTTGATACTTTTCGTAGCACCAGTGTGTTTATAGTATGATCCAGACACTCAGGAAAGGAAAATTTTCCTTGAAGATTTAAGTCTGCTAGCATGCTGCGCTTAAGGTTTTTTCATCTTTTATGCTTAGTTATTGCTGAGATTATGGGCTTAATATTTAGTACTTGTTCCAAAGAACCATAGTAGAATGGAATAATAGTGCGTGACTCAAACTGTGATTTTTAAAAGTTACTAACTATGACACTTTGACCAACTATAGAAATCTGTGCATCAGGAAGTAGTGATACACTACATAGGCAGAGATGAAACAAATACAACCAAAGTTAGGCAATTTGTGAATTTTCCACTATTAATCTGTTGGGAATAACATGTGCTCCCTATGTTCCAGCAATCTAAAGAAACACTTGTACTTCTGGGCAACAGTGAATACTCCTTGAGTATTCAAAGCTGCAGTTTTAAGGCATAATCCAGACAATGTGGAAAGGGATAAAATAGTGGAAGTTTTCTGTTATGTATTGTACTGCTGCCATGATATTAATAGCTCAACTATAGTTGAGTTCGGGAAGGAGTCTTTAAAACTTCCCTGCAATTATTTAGAGTCCCAGTATGCTGGTGTGTTATAGTGGAAATTAGAGATAGTACACAGGAAAAAAGATGAGATTTGGGCTATGGGTGTTGGGCCTCAGTAGAAGAGAGTGAGCAAAGGAGAAACAGTGCAAAGAATAAGAGATGGCAAAGCACATTTAAGGTCCTTAAAAGCAAAGGCCATAAATGAGTACTCAGTTTTTGGAGATGGTTGACTGTAAGCTACAAGGAAATCACAAAAAATATATTGCAATAAAGAAGGGATATTACATATTTAGCACATATTTAATCTGCGGCCATTTTAGCAGTGTGGAAATGTTTCTTGCTATGTTGACAGTTTGTTTTTTTTTTTTTCCTGGGTGCATTTGGGGGGAAAAAGCGTTTTTTTTTGTGAATGAAGAAATTGTACAAGGAAAAGACTAGAGGAATGTGTTTTAGCAAGATGCTAGTGTCAACAGTGACAGTGTCCAAGAGGATGATTCTTTAGAAACAAAGATCAAAACTCCTTCCTTATGTTACTGTATCATTTTGATGGCAAAAGTTGCAGATGATGAATTGAAATGGGAGTTGCTGATTAAAAATGAGCTGCAACAGTGACTCTTTAAACCCATTAGTATAAACATGGTGTCTGAGATTGTCTAGGTGGACACAGTTAGAACCCAACACAAACATAGGGCTCTTCATTTTTATTTGAGCTCCTGCCAGATGTTCAGCAGCAGACTTGTGCAGTTATCCTATCTCAAAATTCCTCATGAGGTATAGATTTCTTTGTAATTTTTATTATAATGTTGAGGACTTTAGGATAATGTGACCAAAAATATAACCTTAGACTGGTACAGTTTTTCTGTGGTCTTTAGATCAGTCCTTATGCAATGTCTTCAAGTACTTGTAATTTAATTGAAGTAGTAAAGCTTTCAGGCTTGACATCTGTCCAGAGGAGCTTCCCAAACTATATGAGCTATGTTCAGATACTTTCTTTATGACAAAATACTGATAGTCCTCTATCTGAGGGTGGGATGTGACTCACATATATGCAATCATGAAGCTTATGGACGAGATGAATACTAGCAGTTCTTCAGCAAAGCTTGCAGTGGTAGAAGGAGGCACTTTCTGAAACTAGGAAGACAATAAAATACCTAAAGGTACTTCTTTAAACAGTGGACAGTTAAATTCAAGTGCTATCTGCCACAAAAGGTTGTGGAGTTCAAAAAGTGGTTAGATGAATTTGTGCACAGCAGGTCCATAAATGACTGCTAAATAGAATACATAGGAATGTAGCCTTTAATTTCCTGCCGTAACAGGTTAAGCTAGTCAGGGGTCTGGAAAACAGGCCTTATGAGGAGAGGCTTAGGGAGCTGGGGTTGTTTAGCCTGGAGAAGAGGAGGCTGAGGGGAGACCTTATTGCTCTCTTCAGCTACTTGAAAGGCCATTCTAGGGAGGCGGGTGTTGGCCTCTTCTCCCTTGTGACTAGTGACAGGACTAGAGGGAATGGGCTTAAGTTGTGCCAGGGTAGGTTTAGATTAGATATTAGGAAGAATTTCTTTACTGAAAGAGTTGTGAGATATTGGAATAGGCTGCCCAGGGAGGGGGTGGAGTCACCATCCCTGGAGGTTTTTAAGAAGAGGATAGATGTGTTTCTTCAGGGGATGATTTAGGGGTAAGAGTAGTGTAGGGCTATCGGTTGGACTAGATGATCTTGAGGGTCCTTTCCAACCATAATGATTCTGTGATGCTGAAGAATTATAAGAATGGGCTACATACAACAGGTTTGCATGCTTTCCTTGATTAGCGTGTCATTTTGTCACCTTTGGAGACAGAGCACTAGGCTGGATGTACCACTCTTATGACCCAGTAGGGTATTTCTTATTAATTTCTTTATTGCTGCTTTTTCCTTGCATAATTTGCATTTATCCAAATTTCTCATAATTCAACCTAACCATGCCTTGTACTTGGCAGTGCCTCTAGGCTTGGAGCAGTGCCACTTTTGCTTAAATTAAAGTGGCTGAAATATTCTTCCGGGAGTACTCGTTGCAATTGACTGAAGTACTAAGCTGAATGAAGTACTGTCCTACTCATGTCACGTTCTCTCTGTTCAGCCTTTGAAAAATACGGGGCCACTACTGGAATAACTTTGTGAAATTCTTATTGATGTTCCTGGCAAATCCCTGATGTGGCAAAACAATAGCTAGAAGGAAGAAGTTAGTTTAAGTCTGCAGTGTTGTGTGTGTTGTTTTCTTTAATAGCTGTTAAGCTGCAGTAATCATTGTAATAAAGGGCTCTTTAAGCATGTCAGCATGTCCCTTTGTGGGTGTGTGGTGGTGTTTTTGTAGGTTTGTTTTTTTTTTTTTAAAAGCTCATTTTCCCGGGGTAGAAGATCAACCTGTGCTTTCTGACAACTTTTACAGAAGCTGGATGAGCATGTCTGCAAGGGAAGTGGTTAAAACTAAGTATAATATCTGGACATTTCTGATTAGTTAGGTCTGATCCTAGTCTTTTGGAAATGGGATTTGTTTTCTCTATGTCAAAGTAGTATGAGAGTTCAAATATAAAGAAAAAAATGAAATATATGGGGTTTCTAAAGTCTTTTCTGCTGACTTAAATCACTGCATATTTGAAGCAGAAATGCTTCAAATTTAAAAGAAAAAGCACCAGAGAACACAGAAAATGATATATAGATCAGTGTTGTGTATTAAGGGAGACAATACTGCAAAATTGGACACCTCATCACAAGGAATGTTGTAAAGCTGAAAAATGAGATAAAAACGTTGAGAATGTTTAGAGGGACTGGAAGAATAGGCCATTTACCGTGGTGGTAAATGAGACCCTACTGAAGTGTGTTTTAAAGGCTGACAATCAAAGTAGTATTCCGTGGCATTGAAAAGTGTCAAATTTGAACCTAAAGAACAGGTAATACATGTGTGTCAGTGAGCTCTAAAGGGGAGAGCAATTAGTGTGTGGATAAGCAGTAATAGTGGTTCTTTGTTGCCTATATCTGTCAGCATTTAATTGAATGTTCAGATATTACATCAATCGCTAGTGTTTGAAGCAAAAGAGGCTATCCTCTTTGGTTATCTTGAATTTCTTGCATATGCCTCTGAAGCAACTAATGTTGGCTTTGCTCAAAAATTAGTCTTTTATAAAGCTGTATTGGGTCTTGCTGAGCTGTAATTCATCCCCGTAGTGACCCTCACAGTGCGGTGTTTTGCATTGGTGACTAGCAGGGTGCTGATAACACACCCGTGTTTTGGCTGCTGCTGGGCACAGCACTAGCACTGTGACATTCCTTCTCTGGTTGGGGGGCAGGACCCTGGGAGGGAAGTCGGGCAGCCAGCTGACCCAAACTAACCAAAGGGATATTCCATACCATCTGACATCAGCTCAGATATAAAAGCTGAGGCACGGAGCAGGGGGGTGGGCATTCATCGGCTAATGACTGCCTCCTGAAGACCGCAGCCCTGCTTCTCGGGAGTGGCCGACCATCGCTGCTCATGGGAAGTAGAGATTGTCTGCTTTTGCTTTGCTTCTGCGCGCGCAGGCTTTGCTGTGTGTAGTGCTGATAATAAACTGTCTTGTCTCAACCCACGGGTCATTCCTTTTTCCACCTTACTCTCTCTCTCTCCCCTGTCCCTCTGGGAAGGGGAGTGATAGAGCGGCTGGGTGGGCACTTGGTGTCCAGCCAAGGTCAAACCCACCACAAAAGCTCTGAGTGACTGCTGTTCCCTGTTTCAGAAACCTAATGTGTATGTTTCTTAGAACAACTGAGACCATGCAAGCTTTCTGTTTTATTTCTGGAGCTACGCAGTGTACTGGATTAGGGATCTAGTGTATTTTATTCCAAGGCCCATGAGCAGTTCCAAACATGTGAAAAAGGGAGTAAGGCTTCTTAATTTGAATTTGCCACCAAAATAAATGATCTAAAGTATGTGCCCTGGTTGCATTTCCAGCGATGCAGTCAGTGCTAACGCTGCTGTTGAAGGCTGGGGCTGAAGTCCTCCATCTATGCTCCTGTAACTTGCCTGACATCAGTTCAAGTACTTGCAGTACCATATAGGAGCCAGTGTAACTTGTTAACCTGAAAGAGAACTTGACACAAAACCCAACTTGATCAATTTTTACTCGGTTATCTAGCTGAGTCTTTGTGGAAAGGTATTAGCACTGGTGGTGCCACAGGAAAGAAAGGAGGGAGACCTGGGCTTCCTGTGGCAGGAAGCTATTGCATTGGCTTGGCTCCCTATGAAACTGCACCCAAGTGTCCTAGTCAGTGTTTCATTTGAAAACGTTGGGCATTCAGCTGATTTTTCTTGTGTTTGCTCCAGCCAGAGCTCCAGTGCAATGTTTTTGCAGTCTGCAAAGCCTGCAGTCTGAAATATTGGGGACAATTCTGTAAAAATTTAACATTGAAAGAATAAAAGATTTTAATATTATAGTCTTGTGTGAAAATTCATGGCTAGGCTTCACGAACGAAGATTTGGGAAGGGCTCTACCCATGTTTGTTGCAAGCGTGTTGGTGGCTAAAAAGGCCAATACGAGATAGGCATGACCAGTTGCAAAAGACACAGCAGAAAGACTCCTTAGATGGTGTGTTCAGCAAGGCACGATTCTT
>VWZX01001341.1:191088-205889 GCA_013399015.1 Galbula dea | reverse complement strand
TTGCTGAGTAATTTTGTTGCTGGAAGGAGGGAAGTTGGTTTTTGTAGTAGGACAATTTCTGCAAGATCTTGGAGCTAACTGGTGGGTCATTTCCTTCTTTGAGAACACTTCAAATCTGTTTGCTATCTGCTGAATCCTTTTTATTCTTTGGGGTGGTTCCAACGTGGTTTTCTTGACTGTCGTGGTCTTTTTGTTTGTTCCTAGGGGTTCCAGGAACTGAGTCCTTTGGTCTTATATGTTCAGCCCATAGGACAGCAGGAAGCTCTTGATGCAGAGTGAAAATGAAACAGAGCAATGCTCAAAGAGTTAACTCAGGAAGCTGGCTCTGAGCTAAGAATTAAAGGAAGGGTGAGGGGAAATATAACATCTGACCAAAGAATGCAGACATATTGATATAAGGAACATATAGAAAGAAGATAAGGAGAAACAGGATACCAAGAATGTTAACACACATATATAAATCAAAGTAAGGGAGGAATAAGTGGAGATAGGGGGAAAGCCAGGGGCAAGAGTCCAGAAACTATTGCCAAAAATTATAGTGGAGTCAGCAAATCAAAGAAAGTTCGAAAGTTTACCTGAAGAAGAAGAGCAAAAACACGGCATGTACCACCAAAAATCTCCCCAAAATGAAGACTCCGCCCCTGACTCCTCCCTAACTCCACCTGTTATGAATAATATAATTAGATGTAGCAATAATATGAATATCTATGTAAAATGATGTAATCTCTGACAAGAAATGTATAAAACCCCTAACTTTTCACTAACTCCTTTGGAATTCTTTGTCCGGCGTGAGCCAGGAGTTCCCCAATGTTCCCTGAAATAAATACCTCGCTGCTAAAAGACTGAAGCTTGTTTCTGAGCAGTTCCATTGAGCCTTTTGGGGCATAATTTTGGCATCAAAACAATGAGGTCAAAGCTGGATGAGGATGCCCTGTTTCACCAGGTGGGATTTGGCTATGCTGTAGCCATCACTCAGTAAATCAGCTCTGGAGATCAGTAGGCATTTTGGATTAGGCCCAGGCAGTGCTGCTGTGAAATTGCTTTTTTGCCTTTGTAAAAAGCAAGCAGAACCAGAAGATGAAAACAATTACACATTACCCACAAATACCTCTCTAGCTGCTTGACCTCCGATCCCTTTGCAGACTTGAGGGAGTCTGTGTGCCCAGTGATTTCTCCAACCTCTCACAGGCACCATCGTTTCTCAGTTTGAAAGAGGAAGGTCTCTGAGAACTCAGACCAGTACCAGATTCCCCAGATCAGTTTGACTTAGCACTTTGATGCTTTGCACCCCTGGGATATATCCCAACAAGGGCAGTGTGGGCAGCAAGAGCAGTGGACATACACCATAAGGTCTGGACCTGTACCATTAACTGACCCTTCTCTGCGAGGAAGGAATGATGACCTCTGCCTTTAACTGACCCCTTTCTGAGAGAAAGGAATGACGAGCTGAACCCATGGTGGCAAGTATTGCAACCTCTTTCTCTCTCTCTCTCCCTTTCTCTCTTTTACCTTTGCAAACCTGTTGTTGGGCAAATAAACTGCTTGGCACTTGACTCCTCTTTGAGTCTTAATTCTGTTCCTGAGAATGCCCAAGTATGTCTTGCAGATACCAAAAGTCATTGCTCTCTGGTGGACAAAGTACTTGGCGCTGATAGCTTACCTAAAGCTGCAGAGAAGAGCTTCCTGAGGTGCCCTATATGAGGTGGCTCACCAACATATGACGGACAGCCAAGCACTTTGTACTATAAAAGCCCAGCCCTGCTTCTCAACTATAGAAAGTTCTGATACAGCTCTCCTAGGACGTGCAGAGACTCCTCCCTTGGAGAGGATGCTCACCAAGGTTACCCCTTGAGGCTGAGAGGAAGAGGAGGTTCTCCCATGGTTGTTAGTATGGGTGAGGGATATCAATCTCTACTTAATTATTTTGCTAGCTTTAATATTGTTGCTTGAGTATTGCTCCAAATGAATCCTGAGCTGTATTAATAACTGATAGCTATCGAATCTCTGTGGTAATTCTGACTAATGCCTTTCTTCTTTAGTGTTTTTAGTCAATTTAAATCATTTCTTTATAGAAATACATTTGGTTAGTGTAGTCAATTTATATAATTCATTTATATATAAACACATTTGGTTTGCAATCCTTAATCCTGCAGAGCAAAGCGGTATCAAGACTCAATTACACCTGTATAATCCCTTAGACATAAACCAACGACCAAGTCTGAGCTAGGATTGGACTCAGCCACACCCAGGCTCCTCTCTGAGAAGGAATTTAGAAAGCAAGGGGACCCTTTCTGAACATTGTGACTCAGCGGGAGGGTTCCCTTCCTAAACTTTGTCCAAAGCAACCATTAGGTCTGCAACAACAGGCTATGAAAGAGCCAAGACGTAAAATTGATGCCGGTAGTCATCAGCCAGCTTGTGTTTTGCTATGGCACAGAGATGTTCATACTGTTCCTCTCTCATGGTTTTGTGCTAATTTTAGTGAAGGCTGAGGGGTGGGAGGAATACCTGAATCTTGGAGCAGCTCTCAGTAGAGCTGAGAAACCTGCTCCACCTTCAGTCAGCACACTAAGAGAAGGGGTAGCGTTACACCACTAAGCAGAGGGGGGTGTTAAGGGTTGTTTTTTTCATGTGTTGACATTGAGGTCAGGCTTTGACCTTAGAGGTTTTGTTTTCTCATGAGCAGCTGGACTTTAAACTTCAGTATCTCTCATGTAGGCATTTCCGCTAAGAGCTGCAGGAATGCAGGCAGCCAGCCATTAGTCTCTGAGGGTGACAATGGCAAGGTGTTCTTGGATGAGATTGTTTCTTCTCGCTGCCCTTTTCCTTCAGACAGAGCAGACAGGTATGGTCTTTGTTTTGTTGTGGCTCTAATTCTGATTTGTACTACTGCCCCTCTAAAGACACTCATGATTTTGTACCTTGTGTCATGTATTCTATATAGCACAGGGTGACACCACTGACAACAGCCTGCCTGTTCCTTATTTTCCTTACATTTGTCCCCTTTATTTCATATAGCCAAGTAAAAACTGTGATAGGGTACTGAGGCAATGTAATTTTGAAGTACCATCATTTACATCAAGGTGTTATTTTATCTTATAATTCCTAAAGAGTGGCTGAGACATGGAAGAAAATGTTTGTTTGTATTTCTAGCTTGCTGCTGAAACAAAAATTAGAGTCCTCTGAGGAGGCTGAGATGCATGCTTGTAATAGTTGGAAGAAATTTATATTTCTGCATACATCCTCTGTGGCTTGTCAAAAATAAGGAGCTGGGCAAGGAAGAAAAAGATGGTGACTGCTTAAGAAGGTCAAAGGGCCCCTGGCAGCAGGAGAAGAGCTGGATGTGTCAGAACCACTGCACAGTAGAGATGTGCCCTGCAGTGTCAGATAGCACTTTCGAATGCAAACCACAAACGGGAAGCATTTTTCCTTTTTAATACCCCATAGAAGCCTGCTGCTTATCAACTATCCTTCAAAACCACAATGAAGCATTTTGATGCAGTTTCAGAATAATTTCATTATTGCTGTCACTTTTTTCCAATGCAAATATCCTTGAGGATTTCAACTTCTGTGCCTAGCAGTGCTAGGATCTCCAAACACTGTCTGAAATAAGCCAAGTTCCTGCCGCAGTGGGTTGACTTTCCAAGCACAGGAGAACTGACAAACACATCCTGACACACCCAGCCACATACTGCTTCACCTTAAAGGCAACAGGCTCCAGCATGGCACCGGTCTTTCAGATGGCAGGCAGCTTTAGTTGTGGGCATATCCTGGTTTCAGCTAGGATAGGGTTAGTTTCCTCCTAGAACAGCTGGTGCAGTGCTGTGATTCAGGTTGAGTCTGAGAATAAGGTTGATTAACACACCAATGGGTTTAGTTTTTGATAAGTAGTGTTTCTACTAAGTCAAGAACTTCTCAGCTTCTCATGCCCTGTCAGTGAGAAGGCTGGAAGGGCGCCAAGAAGCTGGGATGAGACAGCCAGGACAGCTGACCCAAAATGGCCAAAGGGATGTTTTATATCATAGGATGTCATGCTCAGCATATAAACTGGGGAGAGTTGGCTGGGATGGCATGATCACTGCTCAGGGTCTGGCTGAGCATCAGCAGTTGCATTGTGTGTCACTTGTCTTTTCTTAGGTTTTATTTCTCTTTTTGTTCTCTTCCTTTTCATTACAATCATTATCTACTTTTAATTTTTATTTCAATTAGGAAACTGTTCCTATCTCAACCCACATGATTTACTTGCTTTCTGTTCTCTTGTCCCATCCCACTGGGAGCAGGGAGGGTGAGTTAGGGGCTGCATTGGGTTTAGTTGGGGGATAAACCACAACAGGGTGTAATTGCATAGAGGAGCTTTCAGATCTGATAACACTCGGGGGTTTGATCTCTTCTCCTCTTTACTCAAACCAAAAAAAGATTATGGTGCCTTCTGCATAGAGGATGGTATATGATACAGGCCTCTTAGCCTTGAGCATTGCTGAGGAGGAGCTTTTCTTTATTCTCCTTAAGAGAGATTTGACTGAGGGCTCAGCCATGTCATGATTTTGTGTCTCAGCAAAAAAAAACCCCTGCAAAACCAGACTGAACAGCATCAGTCTGGATCCATCATCATGAGTTAATACAAATCATCATCCCTTCTCCTGATGAGGCTGAAAACCCCATGCAGTCTCACAAAATAGCCTCTGCCTTTATGATAGTGCCGTTCCCCTTTCCCTGGCCATGCCACAGCAACGCTGCTCTGTGTGTCTGCTGCAAGAAAAAAAATACTGCAAAGGGCTTCAAATTCTCCCTGCATGGGAGCAAGTCAGGCACTCCCCAAAAGTGAAAGGTCGTGACTTCTCTGTTGAGTTTTGGCTAAGGAATTGGAGCTCTTTTGGTATGTAAGTTTAATGTGGCTGCAATCCTGAATCTGTCAAAAGATTTTTCTTGATGATTAAAATTATCTGCTTCATAAGATCTCTTACAAAATGGGAAAAGTCATAGAATCATAGAATGTCTTGAGCTGGAAAGGACCCACCAGGATCATCCAGTCCAACTCCTGTCTATGCTCAGGACAACCCCAAAGTCACCCCATGTGTCTAAGAGCATTGTCCAAATGGTTTTTGAATTCCCTGAGAGCTGCTGCCATGACTGCATCCCTGGGGAGCCTGTTGCAATGTTTCTCCACTCCCTGGGTGAAGAACCTTTTCCTAATGTCTAACCTGAACCTCCCCTGGCACAGCTTCATGCCATTCCCTTGGGTCCTGTTGCTGGTCACCAGAGAGAATAGATCAGTACCTGCCCCTCCTTCATCGCTGGTGAGGAAGTTATAAACTGCAATGCGTTCTTCTCCAGGCTGAACAGACCAAGTGATTTCAGCCCTTCCTCATGTGGCTTCCCCTCCAGACCCTTCACCACCTTTGTGGCCTCCTCTGGACACTCTTGAACAACTTGATGTCCCTCTTGTATTGTGGTGCCCAAAACCGCACACAATACTCGAGGTGAGGCTGCACCAGCACCAAGTAGAGTGGGACTGTCAGCGAACAACAGAATGCTTGATGCACCCCAGGACACAGCTGGCCCTTTTGGCTGACAGGGCACCCTGCTGACTTATATTTAACTTGCCATCAATCAAAGAAAAACCTGATAATGTATAAGGAAATGAATCTAAGTACTGATGCTAGCATTTTGTCATATTATGTTCCAGTGTTTTTGTCAGCTGATGATGCAAACAGCGTTATCAAGAGACAGAAGCGTGCCAGTTCCCTGCTTTTGGAGGAGGTCCTCCAAGGCAGCTTGGAAAGGGAATGCCTTGAAGAGAGATGTACGCAGGAAGAAGCAAGAGAAGTATTTGAAAATGATGAAATGCTTGTAAGTGTTTTGTTTTCCTGCAGACGTCATTAACATGACTGCCTTGATCATTTACTGTCAAGTACAGCTCTGTAGCCTGCTTCATTGCTTTGGCTTTCTCTCCATGTGAAGTCTTTGCACTTTCCACCTCAGCAGGTTAAGAGCAGGTGTCATCAGTGGTCAAAATGGAATTGCAGAGGTCAGCTCTGAGAGTTTTAGGAAATGATGTGTCCTGCCCCTGATGTTATGAGAGTACGTGGCTGTTGTCCCTTTCTGACCACACTCAGAAACACGGCTCCAGCATCCCTTAGGGACCAGAAGGGCAGGCAAGGGGCTGTTGGCATGGAGGGAAGCAGCACAGCAGTAAGTAGGGGGAGCTTCAGAAAGAGGCTCAACTGGCCAGCAATTGCAAGACCCCTGGTACAAGATGCCCTCCTGACACATACAGCCAGATGCTGTGCTCTTTAATGGGAATCTGGCTGGAGATGGTGTTTGCAGGGAAAACAAAGGAATCTGCCATTGGGCTGCCCACGGGCAGCCCCGGTGCTTTGGAGATAGGTGGTGGAGGGGAGGTGCAATGAGTGAGGAGAGGTGTCTCCTCGGGAAAAGCAATGGTTTTGCTGGCTGCAGTATGCAGGGAAAAGCAGGTCCTGGTGACCAAACAGCTCCACTTTGTGCTGACCACTCTGCCTCCAGCAGCACCCGCTAGGGGAACAAGTGGGATGGGATGGGACAAGGTCACTTCCCAGGCCACTGCGTGCTGGAGAGACCATGGCTGGCCAGTATTTCCAGGAAACCATATTGGTGAAGGATTCAGTTGTCCTTCTCCTGCTGTGAAGTGTTTCTTAGAGCTTCTTAAGAAAGACTAAAATAAGCATGATGCAAACCCTCTCCCATCCCACTCAAATTTTGCTGGCAGGACAGAATCTGTAGTTGTGCAATGGTGTAAACATTCACCTATACTATATATTCTCTCATATAAGGTTCTAGTTTTATCAAAGTACTTATGGAAAATGATACTATTTGAGAATGAAAAATTAATTTCTCCTATTTCTTTTTATTTCCCAGAAAATGTTTTGGGAAGTCTACTATGGTAAGTTGTGATTTTTGCTCATTCACACTATGAATGTGATGATTCAGTCCAATGCTGGTTTTCTGAGAGTTTTTAGCAGTTTATTCTACAAGAAACACCCAGTCTTGTCCAGGAGGAAAAGTGTTGATGTGAAAGGGTTAAAAAAGTAATAAACAGGAAAAAACATTGAAGACTGCCAAGCAAATATAAGTTGAAGGTAGGTAGGGTTATCACATGCCTTGTCCTCAGTTCTCCTCTTATTTTTAACAGCTTTTATTAATTTCTAATCTTGGGTTTAGACAGCAGGATGAGGAGGTGGCAAAACCAGCAATTAGCATTAGCTTTTTGCAGAAGCCACTAAACCACTGAGTCCAGGGAACTGTTATATAGAAGAATCCCATCAGTGATACAAACTTTATGAAGAATGATGCTATATGTATCTGGCCTTTCATTAATTCTCTGAGGGTGGGATTAACTCTGCCTAATTTCAGTCATTGGATTTTTCTACTAAGCATGTCACGCAGGCTTTCTGTCTGCTCTATGAACAGAGATGGGCAAGCCGTTGAGAATGATCCACCCAAACAAGCTCAACCACGGGAAGGATATATTACTGGCTTTGGCCTCAGAGGAGGATTCCTTGCTGTAATTAAAAGCCATTATGTCCTCTCTTCTTCCTATAGAACTGCAGTGGTGTTTCCTTCTCTGCTGTACCTTTCCTAACATCCTGAAGTGTGTTACTGTGCATCCCCATGGCTTCTTCCCTCCTCAGTAAACAAACCCAGCTTTCACCCTGCTTCCAAAGTCTCATCTTCTAGACCTCCAGTGTGTGTATTGCTGTCCAGGCTACAGTATGTAGGTCTGCATGGCTGAGGAAAAAGGCTGAGCACCCACATAACTGTCAGCTAACCCTTTGGCTCAGTTTTGTACTTCACCTTGGTCTCTTCAAGTCAAAGCTGATGTAACATCGTTTTGCTCTAGCATGAATGTACACTGTCAAGGCACTTGGCCTGAGGTCACACTTGTCCCTGGCCCCCTTTTCTTAACAGTGTGAACTTAAGCATTTGATAACCTCTCTTTAAACATCATTTTCCAAAGAGTTTTGGGCATGCCTTACGTGCATGTCTGTGCTTTCCCAGCTCACTTCACAACAATGTCATCTCAGACATTTCCATTCTATCTTGTTCACTGATTTCCCACTAGATCCCTTATCTTACAATTAGATTTAATTGGTTTGGGTTATTTGATCTTGAAAAAAATGTATGTTGGTTGTTACTTACGGCCTTCTTATTTGGCTGGGTGCTTACAGACAGTTTGATCATTCCAGTAACAGAAAGTATGTTGATGTCTCTGTAAATCCTTGAAACTTCTCCTTCCTTCTTTAACAAAGCTAGGCTCTAGGTTTACTTTTTTCTGAGTCTTCCAGAACCTCACTTGATCCCAGACATTTCCTGAGACTTCCTTACTTATATTAGAGCATGCATTTCAGAGTCTTGAAAGCATCTAAGTTGCTTTAGGCTGGAGGCACAGCTTTCCTTAGCTCCAGCTATCCACTACTGCTGGTCAAGGTCCTCATTCCTCAACTCTGCCTGCTCACCTGTGCTGATGAGACCCTAGCCCCAGAAAACTCTCTCAGGAGACCTAAATTGTACTGAAGAATGCTGGTGGCTCCTGACTGCGGGGGGGGGGGGGGGGGGTGTGTGCAGGTGATTAATGCTTTAAGCCAGTTTTAGTTCTGCTAAAGCTAGAAGATGCATGTGTCTGCAGCCTGAGCAGATGGTGGCTGGAGTTTGTTTCCCAGTACAAGGCAGTTTTCATCTTTCCATCCCTGATACCCATTAAGGCAGCCCACTGACTGAAGTTACCCTCTCCGAGGAGAGGTTTTACATTTTAGAAAGGTTGGAGAGCATATCTCATGTTAGGATTTTCTGCCTTGCTTCCTGATTGCTCATGTCTGCAATAAGCAGGTGTTATTTGGAGAACATGTCCAAACTCTTTTGGAGTCTTTCCAGTGGGCAGCTTAAAGGGAAACTGGCAGCTCTGCCTGCTGCTTCACCTGCAGGCGTTCTCTGGTTTCAATATTTGTTTCATCAGAAATACTAAGGTTGGCAGTGTCTGAGCTGCTCTATGGCAGTGCAGAGAGGGACGTGTGTTGACAGCAAGCTGAGATGAGTCAGCAGTGTGCTCTGGCAGCCGGTAGGGCCAACAGTGTCCTGGGGTGCATCAAGAACAGCATTGCCAGCCAGTCAAGGGAGGTGATTGTCCTGCTTTGCTCTGTGCTGATGTGGCAGCACCTTGAGTACTGGGTGTGTGTTTGGGTTCCACAATATAGAAAAGACATTTAAGCTGTTGGAGAGTGTACAGAGGAGGGCTATGAAGATGGTGAAGGGTCTGAAGGGGAAAACTGATAAGGAGCAGCTGAGGTCACTTGGTTTGTTTAGCCTCAAGAAGAGGAGATTGAGAGGAGACCTCATAGCTCTCTTCAATGTCATCACAGGGGACAGCAGAGGGGCAGAGGCTGGTATCCTAAATCTGGTGGACAGCAATAAAACTAGGGGAAATGGGATGAAGTTGAGTCAAGAGAGGTTCAAGCTGGAGATTAGGTAAAGGTTTTTCATGCAGAGTGTGGTTGGGATCTGGAACAGCCTCCCCAGGGAAACTGTCTCAGCACCATGCCCAATAAAGTTCAAGCAGCATTCAGATAAAGCTCTCAGGCACATAGTGTGATTCTTGGGGTGTCCTCCATGGGTTTAAGAGCTGGACTCAATGATCCTATTGGGTCTCTTCCAGCTCAGTTGATACAATGTTACTACTATGATAGCAATTGCATAGATGTGCAAACATCAGATTTCCTCCTGGGTTGATGTTGCTTGCCATATAACTGCCATGCCAGCTTTTTTTATCCACCCAACATGGGAAACTTAAACCACTGATCTCATATTACACTTGTAATGAGCATGTGAACTGTAGCTCAGTGCTTTTCCCTGGTGCAGACCATCTGTCCTCCAGAAGCAGGCTCTGCCTCTGGGCACCTCCTGGCTGCTCTCCCAAGAGCTGCAGGAGCACCTCTGGAAGCAGAGACCTGGGCCAGACATTTCTCTGGAGAAGCAGTTTAGTAAGATCTAGCCCATTTCCTTCTAACCCCCTTTTTTTGCAACACTTCTCTGAGTGGCTTCTGTGCCAGGAGAGGGGCTGTGTGATTTGGGTCTGTAGTGGTGGTGACTTGTGCCTCTCCTGTGGCATTTCCTCAGAAGGAAGGAGATGCTCATCGAGCCCCTGCCAGCACAACGGTGTGTGCGAGGACAACATTCGTGGCTACACCTGCACCTGTGCCGAGGGCTATGAGGGAGAGAACTGTGCTTTTGGTAAGGCATCATCCTCCTGCTAAGCCCTACCTTCTCCTGGTCACAGGAGGTCCCAGGGAAGCAACATGCAGCTCTCCCAGTACAGCCAGTTATTATTGGTTTAGGTTAAAACACGGAGTTTTTGGCAGAGCAGGGGTGGTGTGTGCTGCCTGTCTACTGAAATGTTAAGACATCCTGAAGTTACATCAGCTGCATCTTCCTCCTGAGCCTCCCTTCTCTGGGGGTGCAGCAAGAAGGCTGAAGCAAGTCCCCTCTCACAGATGGGCTCCAAAAGCAGCCTTGCCACTGCCACCCCTGCTGCCTGGCCACTTGTCCTGCCATGGTCCCAGGTGGCATGTGGCCTACAGAAGCAGGGTTTTGGTGCCAGGGTGACTTCCAAGCCACCCTGGGGCCTCCAAGGCAACATACCCACCAACCAGTCCCTCAGGACAGGAGGACTGTAGAAAACAAATCATTTTCAGTAGAAGTGTAAAAGGCATAAAGCAAAAGGAACATTTTTTGTCATGTAAAACACTCCGGGCCAGATCCTACATGTTTGCACCACCCAGGTTCTACTTTCCAGTCCTTCCTTCAGTATTTATGCTACCTTGGACATGCCCTGAGGAGGAAGGGAACCACAGCTACCTCAAAGCAGAGTTGTTTTCTGTCTAAGGAGTGTGACTGTGACGAGATTTTGGGGAGCACAGAAGGTGACACAGCTTGGCCCAGTGCTGGGAACTGGATCTCCTCAGCAGGAGCCTTAGAGACCATCGTTGTGTGAGGGGTTTTGCTGCCTCACACAGGCTGTTCCTACTGTTGCTTTGTGCTGAGGCTTAAGTGATTGCTCAGCTATGGAAAGTTGACTGACCATGTTTCAAAGGTCATTAATACTCCTTTTTTTTTTCCCCCTTCTTATCTTTGACAGTGGCTAAGTTCAAATTTCTTGGCACAAGTGTGAGAAACAAGAGTTATGCATTTGTTTTTGCTGAAGAAACAGAAAGCTTTAGTCACCTTCTTCCTCAAGCAGTACCCTGCCTTCTTCACATGTACAACAGTTCCCTCTGCTGCAGATAAGAGGGAGAGCAGAAAGAAAACCCCTGGCATCTTTCCATGGGTTGACTCTTGGCTAACGCTCCCCAAAACTCTGAGGTGCAGACAGTCTGGTGCAGGGAGGTATTGGGTGAGCACAGCTTGCAACGAGTCTCTGGGTGGTGCAGAGCCTCAGCTGCCTCCAGTTTCTGCTTAAGAGAAGGGGAAAAACAATGTAGAGGGAAGTAGTACCAAGCTAGAGTCCCTACCCAACTCCAGACAGAGTGAGTGAAAACAAAATGCCTAGTGAAGAGGAGTCAAGCTATGCAAGAATACCACAGATGAATTGTTCCCAATGCTTTTCCTCTGCTTGTTCTGTTTAGCTAAAAATGAATGTCACCACCAAGCAAAGGAAGGCTGTCACCACTTCTGCTACCCAGGAAGTAACTCCTACCGTTGTTCCTGTGCTGATGGCTACGAGCTTGGGAAGGACAACAAACAGTGCATTGCCTTAGGTAGGTGTCAGCATGGAAGGACAGGAGGCACATGCTCAGGGCTGGAGGGGGTAGGCCACCATCTGATATGCAGATGCCATCAGCCTCCTTGGAGGCTTAAGTGATGAGATTATTTACTGACCTCTCAAACAAAGAAGAAGGAGGAATCTAGGATCCATCACCCAAGATGCCACAGTAGCAGGTAAAAGAAGTGACATTTGAGCTGAACATTTAAATATGGATCTGCAGAGAGGACATGCATCCTTCTACACATCACTTGCTGGGCCAAGTTTTCCACTCCTATGCTCAGTAAAGAGTAACTCCACTGAAGACTTGTCTGTTTGGGAATGAAGCTCAGTTGATTCCTATCAGGCACCTGATGGTCTGAAGGGAAACATTTGCTGCCTTATTAACTTGAAGCAGCAGCCCTCCTGTTTTTGTCAGTCTTGGGTATCTCATTCAATCTCATCCCCTTAAAAAGTTGGTCTGCTGAAACCACAGCAGCATACTTAGGCCCATGTCTGTATTACCAAGTAGGGCAGATGGAGGCTTAATGTTCACACTCAGTGCACATTTCAGGTGGGGCTTTACTTCAGACTAGCTCTAGTTTGGTCCTGTGGACTAAACACCAGTTAGCTATCAAAGTACCCAATGCACGCCTCTGGGGAGTGTCTTCTGGTTTAGCCTCACCTAAACAGAATCCAGTTTGCGTGCCCCAAAACCATGCCACCAGGTGAACAGGATGCAGGTAACTGGGGGACGCTCTTGAGACGCACAACACAAAGGCACCCGTGACCCCAGAGTAACAGTTTTAGTAAGGAGAACCCAGGATTTACCTTGTCCACATGGAAGCAGTTCTCAGGTATTCAGGATGGAAAGATGCAAGTACTGCTGGTTGGCTGGAGAGGAAGCCTGATTTCATTAGCTGCAGTGAAATCTGGTCAGCACTAGCCTAATGCAGTGACGTTAGACATTTCGTGCCATTCCCACACTACTGTTATACTACAGCCGCCAAGCAAACAATTCCCTTTTCCACCAGCCTCTCCTCTTCCTTGGTGCAAAAAGGAAACCTGAAAGTCAAGGTGGAAGCAATAATGTAGCTGCAAGTGTTAGTTATCTTGAAAAGATTCAATATGAGGTTTTGATGTTTCTTTAATTCATATGCTAGATCAATGTGCCTGTGGCAGACTTCGAGACAGTGAAAATCTGATCAAAGAAAGCAGGAAGAAATGTGATGAACAATTTCCTTGGCAGGTATTTCAAGCAACTCATGCAACCCACCACACAACCTCACATGGACAGTGCTATCTCCTGTCTTTCTGCCTTTCCTTAGGTCCTGCTGCTAAACTCAGAAGGAAAGGGCTTCTGTGGAGGAGTACTGCTAAGAAGTAACTATGTGTTGACTACAGCAGAGTGTGCCCTTCTGCACAGGCATTTTGAAATCAGAGTTGGTACTGGTAGGTGATCAAACATCTTCTCCTGTTGCAGCACATTTTAGTATTGACAAGCTACTTTTTAGAAAAGCTTACTGAAATTTCTGCTGCATAAAAAAATAGCTCAAGGAAACAACTCTGCTGTTTCATCTCATTTAAGCACCTAAGTATCTTGAGCTACAACTACCCCTGCCCCAGAACCTGCTCCAAACCAAGGGGACAACTGCCTCTTGAATGCAGTTCAGAACTCAGCACCCAGGGATAAGCTAAACCAGGTGCATTTAGAGGTGGGGGTTTTTGGGGTATTTGTCCTTCTCTCTGAAACTACACATGCTCCTACACAGCATTTAAAAGCTGTCAGTATCTCATTCCTAGTGTACCTTTACTGCAGCACTTTCAAGACAGGGTGCCTTTAGTTCCTCTACTACATGTGCTTCTCAGCATAACTAGGCAGTTGCCAGTCTGCAGGCAGTTTTGGGGTCTCTGACAAATTATTCCTAAGAGCAGTCAAATGTCATTGCCTCCCAGGGCCTAATGGAACAAGTGGAACTGAGAAGACAATGCAAGTTGGTGAGAAACACATACACATGCGGTACGATGAAGACACTGGTGAGAACAACGTTGCATTACTACAACTCCAAGAGCACGTTAACTGCAGCAGCCACCAGCTTCCCATATGCACCCCTGAAAGAGACTTTGCAGAACACATTTTGATTCCAAAATTGGCTGGAAGAGTCAGTGGCTGGAGAATAGAAGGTGATGAACTGCAAGGCGATGAGCTGCAGGTTTCCTTCCTTCCTGCTGAGGACTGCAAGCAAATACTCAACATAAGCCTCACAAACAGGCAGTTTTGTGGACACCTCCAGGAGGCTGTGGACAAACAACTGGCTGGTGGAAGCTTTTTAGCTGCGGAGTATAAGGGCACTTGGTTTCTGATTGGTATCCTCGGATCTTGGCCACTAGAAGACACTGACTGGGAAACACTGCTGTTCACTAACACTGCGAGATACATGATATGGTTTAAACAAAAAATGAAGTAAGACACAAACACAACCAACCCTTTCAGCATCAAACTGCTACCGATCATTTCAAGGAAACATCTGGATGAAGCCAGTACACCCATTTGACTACTGTGATTTGCAGCAATGAAAGTTGCAATGATGATAGCTTTGTAACTCCAATTCATCCAGAAAAGCCACTTGTCTCTTCCTCCTCTGACACAAAGTACTGCAACAGTCATGATGCAGTCAACCTTGTTCTTTGACTACAAACTGACTGAACTTTACGTTTTCTAGAACTGTTCACCCTAAAACTAAAAAAGCATTGATGTTTTTCTGGGATTGTAAGTGTTGCTAGAAGGGAAAGAGTCTCTCTAATTCTTGTTACCCTGAGGCAAATTCATATTCTCATTTAAGCATCCATACAAGTAAAACAGGATGACCAGAGGAACTCCAAGCCTTTAAATGCCTGTGTTGATATAGGATTTGACACTCTCATCACACTAAAAAATGCTTCTCCTCATACAATGCACCTGCATTTTCCTTGATGAATCCTGTACACTGCTGTTAGTGGATAAAACAAGCCTCAGCTATTGGGGGCGGGG